>JAPVLO010002606.1:0-32354 GCA_027257055.1 Cephalopachus bancanus
ACCAGCCTGGGCAACATAGCAAGATCTCATCTCTACAAAAATAAAAATAAAAAACTAGCTGTGTGTGATGGCACATGCTTGTAATCCCAGCTACTCGGGAGGCTGAAGTTAAAGGATCACCTGAGCCCAGAAGGTTGGGGCTATGGTGAATCATGATTATGCCACTGCATTCCAGTATGGGTGATAGAGTAAGACCCTGACTTTAAAAAAAAAAAAGAAAGAAAGGAGGGGAGGAAGACAGAAGGAGGAGGAGGATGGGAGGAGGGGGAGGGGAGGAGAGGAAGGAGGAGGAAGAGGAGAATTATCATCATTATCATCTCACTGGTATATAACTTTGCCACAATATTATAACGACTGAACTGTCAAAGTCATCCATCGGATTAGATATTGTAGCATGATGCCCAGCTACTCGCCAGACCCAGAATCTAAGGCCACATGGCACAAACATATTACCAATAGAACGCCAAAGCTTGTAAGGTGGCTGCAGGTACAGATGGTCTCATTCAGCCTCCTGTCTTTGACGGAGCAGCCATCGGATGACCAGCCTCCTCTGCCACCTGTTGGCATTGAGAAGAGTAATCAGTCCCATCAGTAAGGCCACATCACCAAAGACTCCCCATCCTTCCCTACTTGCCAACTCAAGACTTTGAAAAGGTTATGACTGGAACCTACCATTTCTGCCCAAGTCCCAAAATACACATCTCACTGTTAAGTCATCCTGCAGAAGACAGATCACAGATAATTAATTTATTGAACTAAAAAAACTGAAAAGCAATTAGAAAATAAAACTGTGGTCCTTTTTTTAAGTTTAGAATGTTAGGCTTGATTTTTGGAGAGTTTTTATTTTACATGGTCCCTAGAAGCAAGTAAGCCTTATATATTTCTATATAGGAATCACCTTGGGACCTGTTAAAATGCATATTCTGATTCAGTGTATCTGGGGTGGGACCTGAGAGTTTGCATTTCTAGTAAACTCCCAGGTGATGCTGACGCTTTGTGTCTACAGACCACAATGTGAGTAACAAGATCATAAATGATGCTCAACTTGAACTGAGCTGAGAGATGTTCTCTCTTTGGAGATGAGAATCAGACCTGTAGCCACAGATATACACACACTGAAATTCAGCAGTTGATAAGAGCGTGTTTTTGTGCTGATTCTTTCTGGAAATTAGGTGGTCAATTATTAAGCATAGGCCGGGCACAGTGGCTCATGGAGGCCAAGGCAGGGGGATCATTTGAGGCCAGGAGTTCAAGACCATCTTAGGCAGCATAGTGATCCTCTGCCTCTACAAAAAAAATTATTTTTAAACCTTTAAAAATTTTTTTAAAATTAGCCAGGAATGGTGGCATGTGCCTGTAGTCTTAGCGACTTGGGAGGCCAACGCAGGATAATCGCTTGAGCCTAGGCGTTCAGGGCAGCAGTGAGCCATGGTGGCACCAATGCACTCCAGCCTGGGTGACAGAGCAAGACCCTATCTCTAAAAAATAAAAATAAAAAATACATTTTTGTTGGGAGCCAACATCTATAGCTACATGGCTGAGGCCTGCAAAGGCCCATCTGGAAGATCGCTTCTGACATAGGATGTCAGTTATACCTATGATATTGGCGTGTGATTAGTGACCAGTGTGCATACATGGCAGTAAAGCCTGATGGAAAGTTGCTCAGCAGAATTATCTTATATGATTCTAAGTTGTATTTATTTCTAGATATTTTTCAAACTTCTATTTTCTGGTAGACTGGTGAGTCAGCTCTTGTTTCCCCGAAAGCAGTTTCCCCTAAAGCTAGGACTAGAGACTAAATTACCATGATAGTTTTGTTGCCCTGCCCCTAGCCAGGCAGAAACGATTGCTTTTGTTTCGCTACAGGCTATGCATTTCCTTGCTTTTGTCCTGTTAAATACCAAAACTGTTTGCAGCCCAAAGCCATTAACATGGCGGCCATGCCTTTGTTTCATACCGTAAACTCTGTTTGCCTCTGTTTGCCTCAGCCCGAGGCCATGTGGCCATACATTTCCTTATTCAAGAGTGTGATAGCTACTATCTGATTTCTAGAGTAGACTTGTTAGGATAAAATATATACATATACACTTATAGTTACATTTTAGAGTATATTTGAATAAATTTATGCTTGCTGTTTTGTTTCTTTTGGCTACATTATTCAAATATAATAGTTACTATACGATTTATAAAAGAATTAATGATAAGGTATTGGCTTAATAGGATGTAGCATAGTGTTAAGGGTCAATCATTAGAAAAATTAAAGTTTAGACATAAGAAATTCATTTAAGTCATGGTAAGGTTTTATAATTTAAAAATAAGTTTTAATTGTTATAGAATTACAGGACACTACGTTGAACCATAATAGATTAATAGAATAACTGAGTCATTTAAGTAAACTTATAGATTATAGTATAGTGTTAAGTTGATAATATTAATCGTTAAAAATATTAGGAGTCAGTAAACTTGGATTTAACTTGGAAAAGTTTTTTGTATCAGGCTTTGAAACAAAGAGTATAATGTGAATGATTTGTTGAACATTATGGAAAACACTTTGAACAATCTGTATTAAAATTGTATACCTGTAAATTTAATGTAAGTTTTGTGAAACACGTCATGCATCATGGAATTGTAATTGTTTGCTTGTAACTTGCAAGTCTTGTGATGGTCTTGTGATGCGTAATTTGCATAGGAATTTGTACACCCCCAGCAAGTGATTGTCACACTGATGGAGGGTATAGAAAAAGGTATATAAGTTGGAAGGAGTCCAAATAAAATTTGGCTTCAGTCCTGATCAGACTGTTCCCAGAAGAACTGCCTCAGAGTGGTCTCTTCTCTCCGTCTTGATCCACCATTGCGGTCCTAACCCACCCTTATAAGTCGGGGCTGGCAAGACCCCAACACATTTTGAGCAACAAAAACTATTAAGCATGTTAGGACCAACAGCGTGACCACATGATTCTAGTTGTATTGCTCCAAGTGAGTCAAAGGTTCTTTCTGCTGGATCTGCCTTTTTCTGGTCATGTCCTACAAGCATAGTTTATATGAGGTGTTCTTGTCAATAAACTGACCAGACTGGCCGCTCCCCACCTGGCTCGAGTTGATGTGCTTTAATGAGACTGTCACATTTCTTGTCAAGTTCCTGACGGTCAGGTTCGCAACACTTGATGATATGACGTAACTGATCAGAGAGAGGTTCTCCAGGGAAGGGTCCTAGCACACCAAGGAATCAGCAAGATGCAAGGGAAAATGAAATATTATCAGACAGCTTTAGAGCTAGGATAAAAGCTAAGGATTATTTAGTTCACACTTTATTTTACAAAACTGGCCAGAAATTACGGTTCAAGAAATAAAGTGACTTTCCCAAAGGACCACAATTAGATGCAGAGCTTGTTCCAGTATACAACAGTATATTAACTCTAAATGTAGAGTTAAATTGCATAGATGGACACAACAGGAACTCATGAATCTTTAAAGCCATTTAAGCTGTGTGTTCCAAAGCAAGTCACTTAACCTCTCTGCCTCCATTGCCTCATCTGTAAAATGGGATAATAATAGTTCCTTCCTTACAGGGTTGTTGAGAGGATTAGAGTTAACATTTGTAAATGCTTAGAATACTGCTTGGTAATTGGTAAATACTGTATAGGTGTCTGTTATTGTTATTTATCTTCACCAGCATCATTAGGCTGTGCTTAAAAATGAGCTGCAGCGTTTCAGCAATTCTTTGACTTATAGCAATCCTAAGAATATTCGTGGACCAAAGGAAATAAAATTCATCTATTTCCAAATAAAACCCAGACCAAAAGCTGTGAGCAGTAACTTTACCTGAAACAGGGCAGGTGTTTCAAAAAAGTTGAACTGAACCCTGGAAGCCAGCTCCACATCATTAGCTGGTAAATTACTCATCAGTGATGAAGGAAGAGTAATAATGCCAATACTATTCTCAGGAGCTTGAGTTTCTAGAGAAACCTGAAAATCAAGTGAAAAATAATAAAAGTGTCTGGAGCTAGTATAATGAGGAGATGGAAAAATGCAAATAATTACAACGAAGGGTCTTGTAAAGGCTTGATCTGCAGTATCTGTACATGCTTTCGTTTCTCTGATTACTACTAAATTAAACAGTGGGGCCAGGTGCAGTGCCTCATGCCTGTAATCCCAGCACTTTGGGAGGCCGAGGTGGGAGGATTGCTTGAGCCCAGGAATTTGAGACCAGCCTGGGCAACATAGTGAGACCTAATCTCTACAAAAATAAAAAGTAAATCCATCAGACATGGTGGTGCATGTCTGTAGTTCCAGCTACTCAGGAGGTTGAGATGGAAGGATCACCTAAGCCCAGAAGGTTGAAGCTGCAGTGAGCCATGATTATGCCACTGCACTCCAGACTGGGTGACAGAGTAAGACTCTGACTCTAAATAAAGAAATAGGATGTTGCTGAGGCCTTCAAGTAGGAAAGGGACCATTTAAAGGATACACAGAAGTAGTCAAAAAGTGCAAGCTGACTGCAGACCCTAGGGAGACCACAGCAGCGACACACCAAGTTAGTGATCAGTTAGGGTAAAGTCTTCAGAGACCGACATGCATTACTTTTGTAAAGGGAAGACTGTGAAAATTAAAAACCAAGACTTGATTTTACTTGGGCGTTTCCAGCCATCAATCCTTCTTATAGGTGGACAGTAAAACACTAGAAACAGGACTGTTATTCAGAACCACTATACATAACTGTGTAGTTCTAACTCTTGTTACAGTGTTGAAATGGGTTGATATGTAGCTGATATCCCTGCCTAGTTTTCTCAATTGCCTGGGACTCTCCCCTGGACCCCTCCTATCCGAGCTCCCAAAATCCAGCTGCTAGAGGGTTAACACAGGGTGCAACAGGAGCCTCTGACATCCTGCTCCATACAAGACGTGCATCTTTTTTTATTCTGTGGTGCTTCACTGTTCTAGACGTTAAATATTTTGAATATCACTCCTGACTATAAGCAATAATTGCCTCAATCATGAAGTACAACAGGGACTACAATCCTACAACAACAAAATGTTTCTTTCACGAGCAATTACAATGTACCTGAAGATTTTCAGGGTCTTGAGCCGCAAAGGTAGTTGTGTTGAAATTACTAGCATTCACTCTGATCACAGCCAGAGCCAAAGAAGGGGAGGTTAGACTTATAGTCTTGTTTGAAAAATTC
Organism: Cephalopachus bancanus; assembly: GCA_027257055.1. Taxonomy (NCBI): domain Eukaryota; kingdom Metazoa; phylum Chordata; class Mammalia; order Primates; family Tarsiidae; genus Cephalopachus; species Cephalopachus bancanus. The sequence goes on from JAPVLO010002606.1 coordinate 5,184, forward strand.
AGCTGTAAGCCAATGTCATCCACTACTTTCAGCAACCTGGAAAGATAGGTTGGCAGTTTAAATGTAGCACTCCCACTATGTCTCTCCATTCTAAGCAAAATATAGAGTAGCAACTTGAGAAGTCATTCTGAGCCTGGTATTTGGGAGCAAAATACTTCGAGATACTTAATCATTTAAGCAGCATCTTTATCATGGAGGGTCCCCTCTCACCACTACTTCAGTGTGCTAATTCGTACCTCTGAGCCAGAGGAGCCAGCATGGCAGGCGGGGAACGAAGGAGTTTGCTGACTTGGTTTATCATTTCTCCCGCAAGGTTAGGCTCCAAACTGCCTAAGGACAGAGCCTTCTCCATCTGGGACACTTGGTTTTCGAGATCGGAAATACCACTGCTGTTGACGGTTTCTATATCAAAGAGCCAAACCATTTTATGAATACACAATGGAAACTCATGAATAAAGATAAACATACACAGACTCTGTGATCTGACAAACTCACTCCTAGGCACTTGCCCCAGAAAAGTGAAAACATCTGTCTTATGAAGACTTGTTCATGAATGTTTATAGTGGCCTTTTTCATAATAGTCCTAAACTAGAAACAATTCCAATGTTCATCAAATGGAGAATGGGTGGACAAACTGTGGTACATTCATACACTGAGATATTATTCAGTGCTAAAAAGGAATTAACTACCAGTACAAGCAACAACATAGACGAATCTTGAGTTTTCTTTTCTTTTCTTTTCTTTTTTGAGTTGAAGTCTCACTCTCTCACCCAGGCTGGTGTGCAGTGGCACACTCAGGGCCACCGCAGCCTTGACCTGCTAGGCTCAGACAATGCTTCAGCCTCAGCCTTCCAAGTATCTGGAACTACAGACGTGCACTACCACGCCTGGCTAATTTTTAGATTTGATTGTGGAGACGAGTTCTTGCCAAGTTGCCCAGGCTGTTCTCGAACCCCAGGGCTCAGGCGATCCTCTTGCCTCAGCCTCCCAAAGTGCTGGGATTACAGGCTTGAGCCACCATGCCTGGCCAGATCTCCAGTTTTCTGACACAGTATGTTAAGTCAAAGACATCAAACTCAAAAAGTCACATACTGTGTGATTCTCTTCATATGACATTCTAGAAAAGTCAAACTGTAGGGAAACAAAACAGATCAACAGTGGCCAGGGGGTGATGTAGGAGGTAGATGCTGTCTTCAAAGGGACATGAGGGAACTTTCTAGTTAGTGGAAAAGTTATATGTCTTGATTGTGATGGTGGTTACATGACTGTGGGTGTTTATCCAACCACATAGAACTATAAAAATTTCATTTATTCATAAAATTGGGTAAATATTAGTTTGTAAATTATACTTCAATAACTCTAAAAAATATAAGAGCACATCAGTGTATTTAGCATATATTCATATAAGCACAAGTATACTTGTATTTAATTTATATCAGGCATTCAGGATTTTATGTGGATCAATAGAAGCTCTTTTGTGAAAGAGAATTTTATGAAAGTCCGACTTTTGATAGGGCTTTAAATTGGGAAACAATGGTACAAACCAACTTGTCTTTAACAACAAACAAATCTTACTTTCACCACCTAAGTCCTATTTCTTATTTTGCATATTCCCTTCTAATCATTATCCACCGTTTACATTGTTATAAACATGATGCACAAACTATTTATTGTTGGGCTATTTTCACAATACATTAAGACTTGAAAAATGCCCCCAAGGTTCTATATAGCTATTTGAATGACTTACGTGGTTGTATAATTGTATATCTTATTTAATCTTATTTAATCATTCCTTTTCTGGAACCATTAGGTTTTAGTTACTTTTTAGCTCCCAGGTAAAAGATGCTCTCAATTTGCATATTTTATGCAGATGTCACCTTGCTTCTATTGCCCCAGGATTAGAAGCACAAGTGCCAAAGTCTACCTTTCTGGGTTTTGTTAACCTGTTATGTTGATTCTAAGGGTCAATGGAACAAACACACTGAAACGGTGGGCATCTTAGACCCAGGCTAACAAACTTCCACTTTATTCTTCCTCAGCCATTGAACATTCTCTTGACTAGAACCTCAATGCTTTTATAATTTGGTCTAAAATATTTATATTTATTTTAAAAAATATTCTGGCCAATTGTGGTGGCTCACACCTGTAATACCAGCACTCTGGGAAGCTGAGGTGGGAGGATCACTTGAACCCAGAAATTTGAGACCAGCCTGGGCAATATAGTGAGACCTCATCTCTACAAAAAAATAAAAAATATTAGCCAGGCATGGTGGCATGTGCCTGTAGTCCCAGCTACTCAGGAGGCTGAGGTGGGAGAATCACTTGAGCCCAGGAGTTTGGGCTGTGGTGAACCATGATCTTGCCAGTGCACTCCAGCCTGGATGACAGAGTGAGAGCCTGACTCAAAAAAAAATAGTGAGGAGAGAGTATTGCAAATTTAAAGAAATATCAAGTTATTTGGCAGATGCTCCCAGTCTCCTGGGGATGCTGACACCATAGAGGAGGAGACTGGGACCACAATCTGAGCACCAAACTAATGTCACAAAAAACTGGGCATTGCCTCCCATCCTCCAAATTCTAGAGGAAGACCTGCTTCTTACTCACTGAATTGAGACTCCAGAGTATGCAAATTTTCTTTGCCTCTCTCCTTTTCCCCTTCATCTCTGTATCAGTAAGCCTATGAGGTGTACCCCCCAAAACTTGGAATTTATTTATTAAAAATTGTGTATTTATTCTTACATGTTTAAACTTCAGTCACCTTCAAAGTACTCTCCGTTTGATGCAATACACCTATTGAAACACTTTTTCCACTGCTCAAGACAGTTTTTGAACTCATCAATTTTGATGTCTTTTAGTGCTCCTGCCATTTTTTATTTCACCTCTTCTACATAGGCAAAAAGTTTCTTTTTGAGGACTTTTTTCATCCAGCAAACAAATAAAAAAAAGTCGCTGGGGTGAGATCAGTTGAAAAAGGAGGGTGGGGCATGGGGGTCATGCTGTTTTGGGTCAAAAACTGCTGAACACTCAGTGCAGTGTGGGCAGGTGTGCTGTCATGGTAGAAGAACCAGTCACCTGTTTGCTACAACTCAGGACATTTCTTCTTCAAATAGTGAAACAACCTTGTCAAAATTTCCAGATAAAAACTTTGGTTGACCATTTGATCAGAGGAACAAATTCCGAGTGTGTTACAAGGGGCCTGCTCTCCAAAAGACAATTCTGGAGTTTTGGGGGTCCGCCCTTGTACTTTGGCCCTGGGAACCCTCAGTGGTTTCTGCAGCATTACCACACACACTCTAGTTCTCAACCTAGTGCAGTTAGTGTGATTATTTCCATTTTTACATAGAACAGTCTGAGTCAGGAGAAGCCAAATGGCTGGTCCCAGATCATGCTGCCTGTGAGGGCCCGTGCAGACCTGTGCCTAGGTCTTCTGAATGTTTTTCACCCTCTCTCTCCTATGGCTAGCTTGGCTCAGTCAATGTGTGACTGACTGATTCTCAAGCACACCATTTTTTTTGTCTTCCATCTAAATAGAGCTATTGTGTTTATAAATCAAAAGTTTTATCTTCTGAAACTTGAAAACAGCAGTCAAGCAACCTTTTGTAGGAAAAATAAACCTATAAAATATTCATCTTGGGCTGGGTGTAGTGGCTCATGCCTGCAATCCTAGAACTTTGGGAGGCCAAAGTGGGAGGATGGCTTGAGTCCAGGAGTTTGAGACTAGCCTGGGCAACATAGTGAGATTTCATCTCTACAAAAAATCAAAAAATTAGCCCAAGTGTGGTGGCACGCACCTGTACTCCCAGCCACTTGGGAGGCTGATACAGGAGGATTGCTCAAGCCCAGGAGTTGGACGCTGCGGTAAACTGTGACTGTGCCACTGCATTACAGCCTGGGTGGCAAAGTGAGATCATGATGCAAGAAAAAATTAAAAACAGCCAAAAATAAAGTAAAATATCCATTGTGGACAGTGCAGTGACTCACACCTGTAATCCTAGCTCTTTACAAGGCCAAGGTAGGAGAATCACTTGAGCCCATGAGTTCAAGACCAGCCTGGGCAAATAGTGAGACTTCATCCTTACAAAAAATGCAAAAGTTAGCTGGGCATGGTGGTGTGCACTTGTAGTCCCAGCTACTTGGAAGGCTGAATTGGAAGGATCACCTTAGCCCAGCAGGTCGAGGCTGCAGTGCGCAGGGATTACATCACTGCACTCCAGCCTGGGCAACAAGAGTGAGACCCTGTCAACAGAGAGAAAGAAAGAGAGAGAGAGAGAGAGAGAGAGAGAGAGAGAGAGAGAGAGAGAAAGAGGGAGGGAGGGAAGGAGGGAAAGGAGGGGAGGGGAGGAAGGAAGGAAGGAAGGAAGGAAGGAAGGAAGGAAGGAAGGAAGGAAGGAAGGAAGGAAGGAAGGAAGGAAACTGTCTCAATAAAATAAGATCTGTGCTTGCCTCTTAGAGCTACTTCTTTATTATCTTGGTCAAAACAATCTACCTCAGCCACAGCTATGTTCTATGAATACCTAAAGGAAAGCTCTAGAAATCAAGCAAACATCATACAAAAAAGGCTCAATGTGGTCTTATCACAGATGTCTTGATCTGCAGGCTGGCAGCTGCAGTTCAGATGGAGTCTCATATTTACCTGTCTTGCCAGGAGCTGTGCTGGTGGTGATGACACTCACGGGGGCAGATGTGGTGGGAGAGGAAAGTGAGGCTTTCTCAGGTGGCAAAGTGTGATAAAGATGGGGTTGGGGCATAGGGGAAGAGATAGTTCCAGATTGGAGAAGGACATCAGTGGAAGGGCTGGAAGCTACGGGAATCAAAGGCTGGGGAGAAGGAGGGTGAATCTCTTCTGTCAGAGAAGGAGCATTCTGGGTCACAGGTGGATGATCTAGGGGCTCAGCAAAAGAGAAGGTACTGGAGACCAGGGAAAGAATAGTGGCCAGAGGTGCAACTGGGATAGAATTGTGGGAAGAAGAAAATGGTGGACCATGTGGATGATCAACACGACAGACAACAGGATCCTGCAGGTCACTGAAGGAACAAATCAGAAAGATGCAGGTAAGACATAAACGAGCTGTGGAGGGGCAAAGCCCCTCCCTCTGGCAACCATCTGACACCACCAAGTTCATGTGGTTATATCAGGGATGTGCCAATTCTGGCCTCTGCCATTCTATACCCTCTGTGGCACCTGCCATTGGCCCCCTGTTCACTCCCCCTATCTACTTCCTGGGAGAGAAATTAGCAAGAAGGAAATGCTCAACTACAAATCACCAGTTCTGGTTCATTAAATCACCACTGTCCTGGGGCCCTGTGCCTTATCATTCATCACTCAAGTGAGGCGATCCCCTCTGTGCACTGGGGGAGGGGAACTGTTTAAATGCCCTGTGACCCAACTGGTTTCCATACACTAGGAATCGTCTTAATCAGCTTTATACTGCTATATCTTGACATAGTTGCAAGTGGCATGCGGTAAGTGACCAAGAAATGTTGGTTGAATGAAAAAATAAATCAAGCTGAGACCAAAGGGTGGTCCCCAGCTTATACATCAGCTATATCCTCGAGGTTGCTTTAGCTCAATGGTTCTCAACCTTGGCTATGTATGGGAATTACCCAGAGCACTTTTTTAAAAGATATGCTGTATACATTTCTGTGACCTACTCCTCAGTGTCTGATTTAGTTGATCTTGGGATGGAGCATGGGGTTCCCAGGCACGTGTATTTTCTAAACTTCCTGGTGATTTTCATGGGCATCAAAGGTTGAGAAGAACTCACCTACTATTTATCAAAAATCCATCAGTCTTGGGGGATATCTTGGGGGGAGGAGCAACTAGAGAGGACAACAAATTTTTATCCAGGGAAGCCTTTGCTGGATCCAGTTTAAGATGGAAACTTAGAACACCAACGAGGGTGTGTTCTTGGAGCTCCTCTTAGGTGACAGGAGGGAGGAATATTAGGCCAAGGGGCCCAAGGCAAGTCATATTCATAGAAAGAAAAGCCAGCTTAGTCCAGTCTGGCCAGGCACTTGGCCATAGACCTTCCTGCAACCCATGAAGTTCTGGGCAGTGGTGAGGACACAGGGGTGTCAGACTGTTAGAAAGATCGTGAGTCAAAAAGCTTTGACTTGGGTTCCAGCTCTCACTACTCCTCTGGATAATTTGCCCAGTGTTTCTGAGATTCCATTCCCTAAATCATGTGCTATAGCACCCATCTGGCCAAGGTGTGGTAAATGTGCTTTGCAAAGTGTACATTTTCTTCATATTATCTGGGAGCCTGCAGAAGCCAGACCCCGACACAGACTCCCATTCACTGGGCTCAGCTGTGAAGAGATTGCCCAGTGGTGGGCAGAGCTGTGGCAGGCAACACTAGCTGCCCGTTAGAACCCCCAGAACACTTTAATGCCAGTGCCTGGACTCCTGCTCCAAACCAGCTGACCTGGGATCTCTGGCGGTGGGTGCAGCTATCAATACTTATTTTAATGTGCTTCTTTATGAAAGTGTAGTCACATACCGTAAAGAAATATACCCTACCCTAGGAGTTTTTAAAAATGTAGAAGCCCCAGCTGCTCCCCTGACCAGTCTCTGAGGGTAAAAACCCGGCATCGGTGTTTTTAAAACTTTCCAGCTGATTCCAACATGAGACCAGGGTTGACAACTGCTGTACTGCTCTATGATCTAAACCCTCAATACTCAAAGTAGGGCACATGAACCAGCAACACTGGCTTCACGCAGGTAGCATGTTAGAAATGCAAAATCTCAAGCCCTGCTGTTCTGGATCAGAATCTGCATTTTGGCAAGATTCTCAAACACAGTAATGTTTGAGAAGTGCTGACCTAATCCACTTCCCAGCTTCACAGAGATCTAGTAATTCACTTCCTTATTTCACCTGAGACTTCAAAGGTAATAAGGCATCTGCTCTTGATAATAGATACACAGCTAGTTAATGATAGTGCCCTAGCCAGACACCAGGTTCCCATTCTGCCCCCTTTTCTAAGTCCTGCTGCTACTTTTTAACAGCTCTCTGAATGGGCAGCCATCAGGGGTCAGTGAGGCTGCCTCAATATAGTGATGGTCTTTTGATCTTATGCCAGTGCTTCTAGAAGAAATTCTATTCCCCAAATGGGTTTCAACTCTCCAGCTTAATGGGGCATGTTAAGTTTAATGGGACATGTTACTCTTTACATTTTATTGCAGAAAATGCTACAAATCCCTAACTAAAGACTTTTAGTGGTTCCTTGAGGTCCAATGTTTTAATATAGCCTAGAAATTTGGCCAACAACAGGGCAGACAGGTTATACTTGGCCTTCTGTTCCCATCTGAGAAGCTTCACATATTAAAAAAACTTATGTCTTTTTTAATACAATTTTTATCTGATTGTAGAAAAATATAGAAAATACCACAAAGTAAAAAAGAAAAGTAAAAAATAAAATACTCCTAATGCCAGCAGGCAGGTCAATCACTGGGAACCACCATGAACATTTTCATTCATGTCCTTTCTGTTTTTCCTATGTATATGTGACTTTCAGACTTTTCTACTATTTTGGAGCATCCATCTCTCAGTTTTCCTCCATTGAGGTGATAATTTTAAGGCAGTGATTCTCAACTTTGGTTGCACATTAGAATTGCCAGAAGAGCTTTTAAAACCATTAATGCTTAGGCTATGTCCCAGATCAATTAAATCAGAATCTCTAAGGGTGGTCATTGGGAATCAGTATTTTTAAAACTTTTTTATTTGAACTAATTTTAGGCTTACAGAAGTACTGCAAAAACAATATAAAGAGTTCTAGATACTCCTCATCCAGCTCCCCCCAATGTCAACATCTAATATCCAGAATTAGACACAAATACCTATCAAAACTTAGTATATGACAAAGATAGTACCTCAAACCACTGGGGAAAAGAGGGACCTTTTTTTTTTAGTTAGAGTCTCACTCTGTCGCCCAGACTGGAGTGCAGCAGCACACTCATGGCCACCCCAGCGTCGACCTGCTGGGCTCAGGTGATCCTTCCACCTCTGCCTTCCAAGTAGCCAGAACTACAGGCACATGCTACCACGCCCAGGTAATTTTTTGATTTATTGTAGAGATGAGGTCTCGCCAAGTTGCCCAGACTGGTCTTGAACCCATGGGCTCAGGCAATCTCCTCACCTCAGCCTCCCAAAGTGCTGAGATTACAGGCTTGAGCCACTGCACCTGGCCAAAAGATGTACTTTTTAAGAAATGGTGTCAGATCCACTGGTAAACATTTGGAAGAAGATAGAATTAGATCCATACCTCGCACCACATGGATCTAAATGTGAAAAATGAAACCATACAAGTACAAGAAAAACACAAGGGTAAATTCCTCTATTTACTCTATTGGGGAAGGCTTTCTAACTACTTGTATGCCTCCAAATCCACAGGCAATATAAGAAAAAACTGGTAAATTTAATTACATAATGTTTTATGAAAATTCATATGACAAAAAACAATAAACAAAAGATAACTGACAAACTGGAGGAAAATATTTACAACATACACCCAGAAAAAGTTATAATACCTACAGTATATAAAGTACTCTTGAAAATTAGCCAGGTCTGGTCGCTCATGCCTGTACTCTCAGCACTTTGGGAGGCTGAGGCAGGAGGATGCTTGAGCCCAGGAGTTCAAGACCAGCCTGGGCAGCATAGCTAGACCCTTTCTCTACAAAAAATACACAAATTAGCCAGGCATGGTGGCATATGTCTGTAGTTCCAGCAACTTGAGAAGCTGAGGTGGAAGGATTGTCTGAGCCCAGAAGGTCCAAGCTGCAGTATGCCATGATTGTGCCACTGCACTCTAGCCTGGGTGACAAAGTGAGAGTCCCACTCAAGAAAGAAAAAAAAATACCAAATATTCATTAGAAAAGAGTAAGGGAAAGACATGAACATCAAATTCATTAAAAGATTTTTTAAAAATAGCCTCCAAGTACATGAAGAAAGTTCCTACTCAGTCTTAATAAGAGAAATGCTAATTAAAGTAACCCTGAAATACCATTCCTTATCTATCAGACTGGCAAACTTTTTGAAATGTCAAAATATTTAATTGGTGAGTCTGGAGGGTGTCAGAATATTTTTGACACTCCCTAGGTGATTCTAACGTGCAGCCAAGATTTTGAACTATTGGTCTAAAGCAATGGTCCAAGTAGAAACTTCATACAGCAGAAAACTGTGCATTTGTCCTAAAATTGAAAACCCTTCTTAACTCCCCAAATTCCAAAACTCCTTAACTAGCATGGTGATTAATTTTATTTATTTATCTTTTAGGAGAAGGGTCGGCATGTTTGTTACATACCACTGCAGCTTTTCCAACTCTTCTGGGGAGGAAGGGCAGGGTGTCCCAACAGAACAGCAGCAGTGTTCTGGAGTAGATGAAAGAAAAAGGGAGAAGAAAATGCATGGTCAAGAATAAAGCAAGGTAGCCGCTCAGACTCACCAAGTATGGCAGTTCTTACACTGACTGCATTTTAAAGAGTGATTATCTAAAACAGGAAAACAGGCAATAAGATAAATTGGATGCCATTACATTGACAAGTATATACTGTATACGTAGTATCCAAAAATAGGTATTGAGTATTTTTTTTGGTTATATGTGTGGAGTATCAACTCCTAAGAGGAATGCAGAAATAAACATATCTTGGAGGACACTATGTTAAGTGAAAAAAGTCAGGCTCAGAAAGGCAAATACTGAATGATCTCATTCACATGAGGAATCTAAAAAAGTCAAATTCTTAGAAACAGAGAGTGAAATGGTGCTTAGCAGAGGGTGGGGGCTTGGGGAATTGGGGAGATGTTAGACAAAGGACACAAAATTTCAGTTAGAGAGAAGGAATAAGTTCAAAAGATCTATTGTATAGCATGGTAACTACAGTTAATAACAATATTATACACTTGAAATTGTTAAGAGTAAATTTTAAATGTTTTCACCACAAAAATGATAAGTATGTGAAATAAAAATACATGCTAAATAGCTTTATTTAGCCATTCCACAATGTATATCAAAACATCGCAATGTCACCATAAATATATAATATTTTTACCTGTCAATTAAAAAAGTAGACATATCCCAGTAGCAATTCATCAAGCATCAAAACAGAATTCTCCCTCTCAACAGGATTTGTTCTATCATGTTTTCAAATACGACATATTGAAACTTTATTAGAAAGCAGAAAAAATAACCTACTAGGGCTCTCTAAAAATTCTCAAGCATAAAAGAGTCAAAACAGAAAGCTGTAACATATGTAAATTTATTCATATATTTTCAGTTAGAAAAAGTCATGTAAAGATAAATGTGTCAACAAAAATAGAGACAGCTTACCCATTGGTTGAATCTTGACTCTTTTCAAAGCAGCTATTACAGCACATACATTCATTGTCTTATTCAGTTTTATTGTGAATGTACAATTTAATGTGCTGTAAAGAGAAATATATATAACCAGAATGTTACTAAATTGGAAACCTATCTATATATTTATAATTGCTTAACTTAAGAGTAAAGAAAAGGAACACTGACACTGCTAACTTGCAATGTTACCCCAATAAGCTTGTAAGCACCCATTTACTATGGTGTGAACTTTACCCCAAAGGACTTTATACTAAAAGACCTTTATAGAAGTTCACATTCACAGAGGTTGCAAACTAGAGACCCTCTGACCGCACACTGCTGCTGGTCTGTTTTGCCTCCCTGCACAATGAACAGGTGGGAGTGAAACTTGGTTGCAAAGACAAGCACCTTCACATCGTTAGTCTTATCTCCCCCACTCCGTCCCTCTCCCCCACTCCGTCCCTCTCCCCCACTCCGTCCCTCAGCTGGTTACTTGCCTGGTGTCTACAGGCATTTGAGTTTCCATCATGGGCACCCTTTCACATACCAGCCTAGATGAACATCAAGGTCTCTTAAATCCAAAATCTCTCTGACAATTCCATTTAGATTATCAGATAACTAAGAATTTGATACATTCTCTGTTTCTTTCTACTTTTGGCTTGGTTTTAGGTGTAAAAAAAAGAATGCTGCAAATAACGAAAAGAAGTGAAATGAACTAGATATGTATAGTGGTTAGGGATTCAACCTACAATTTCATGAAAGACTTGCCCTTATTTTTACCAGTGACTAGTTTGATGAGAGAAAACTGTTATTTTCTAGGACTTTGACTCTCACAGAATGCTCAGGATTTTGGTAGTGAGATGATTACCCTATAAGCCATTGGTTTATGCAGCCAGGATAGCCAATGGACGCAATTTAAAATGATAATCTGTGAAGCCCCTAATAGATATCAGACAATATCTGATGCATCTCTGCATATACTTTTGAATTTCTTTTCTTTCTTTCCAATCTTTTCCTTCCCCTTTCTCTCCTTCTTTTCCTAAGCTCAATATTATATTCCTTCTTTTTTGTCTAGCCTCTCCCTTGCCTGGACCACTGTGAGCCACTTCTTGGTTACGTTGGTGACCCTCAGAGCTAAGGACACTGATGATCCTTAGCCTCATAGAGCCAGGGGTAAATGGCCTGATACCACACACTTCTCTGTGCTTCATAAAGGAATGAGAGGATGGATGTGACCGAGTGATCAGTGTTTGGATAACTAAAAATATTTAAAGCCAAAATGTTATTAACATGTATCTATTTTAAAGGAACCCCTTTGGATTTGCAATTTAACTAAGAGAGAGATAATGATATTTATAAAAATATAGAAATAACTGACCTTTGAGCCTCTGCTGTAGCACACACAATAAAATAAGTCTGAAACAAACAAGCAAAAGATATACACATGTTACTTGACAGTTGGAAATGCCAGAAAAGATGACCCAGGGCTAATCACAGAGCCACAGAATTTTAGAACCACAAGAACCCCTAGGGATTATCCAATTCACATTCTTACCAGATTCCCGACATATTATCAAAGCTATACAGGCCATACAAGGTCTGCTTGGTTACCTCCAGTGTCAGAAAGGTCACTACTACATGAGGGAGCTCATTCTCCTAAAGTATATATTTTAAGAAACTTGGTTTCACATGAAATAAAGTCTACTTCCTTGTAATGTCTACCCATTGCTCCTAATCCTGAGTTTTGGAATAATAGAACTAGAACATTCACTGTTTTAAATAACAAATTTGGGGGAATTTGATTACATATCTCCTCAGGAATGTAAAACTCCATTTCTTCCCCCAAATCATAACTATAGTTATAAACAAGACACAGGGAGGGTGTACTATGATTACCTCACTTAGAGTCTGCAAGGTTTTGTTGAGCTCTGATCGTCTGTTAATAAAATTAGAGAAACTGATATTAAGGAGACCATTAGTGATATTAAATTCAAAACAAGTTAGAGTCTTAGCAATTAAATCAAGCCCATGGTATTCATTGCTTACAGTGTTCACTTTGAAGAAACAGAGGGTATTAGAAGAGATTCCTGTGTGGCAAAAATAAATTATTTTTATGACAAAGGAAACTAACCAGACAGGAACTGTATCGGTTCTAACCAAGAGCAAGATATAAATTTTGGTTGGACAATTTTGTCATTCATCAGAATACTGCTACCTCCAGGCAGCTTCTTCTGGCAGAGGGCCAGAAGTACAGCCAGCCCAAGGCATACATGTCTGAGAGGGGAAAGCCACTCGCCCTAGGAACTCTGCACCTCTGATTTCTTCCTCATTCCCCATCCCACCGACCCAGCCTGCCCTCTCTAGCCCTCTTCAGCCCTGTCTTCCCCTCTTCACAACTCCCCTTAGGAATTCCTCATTCCTCTCCTCCAGCCTCAGTCTAACAGTGCTTTCATTTCTTCAAAGTGGCAGAGTTTCACATAAAGTTAGGATGAAAGAAATCTAGTTAAAGAGTCCACTGTAAGGCAGTGGTTCTCAAGCAGGGGTTGACACTTGGCAATGTCTGGAAACATTTGTGGTTGTTACACTGGGGAGGTTGCTATTGGCATCTGGGTGGGGAGAATCCAGGGATGCAGCTAAACATCCTACGATGCAGAGGACTGCCATCTATGATAGATAATTATGGCCCAATATGTCATTAGTGCCAAGGCTGAGAAGCCCTCCTCCAAGTAATGGTGGCATGAGGCAAGGTCTGAAAGGAAAAAGAGAAGGACCATGGCAGTAGTCAGCTGGTTCCTCAAGCCAGCAGGAGCCACTCCTTCCTAACTGTGCTCAGAGGCCAACTTCTTTCTAGAGGCTCCTCAGTCCCCTCTAGTCAGGTCTAACCACTCCTCCTGCTCTATATTCAGAGACTTAGAACATCCATCCCTTGGTACCCTATACAGGTCACCTTCAATGTAGGGAATGGACTGTACTGTTATTGTGTTTCCATCCTGCATCTTACCCATCAGGCTCAAGAGCCCTGGTTCTCAAAATTGACCTCATGTTGGAACCACCTGGGGAGCATTAAAAAATATCAAAGCCTGGGTCTCTCAGCCCCCAAATATTGATTTAATTGTTATGGAGTGTGCCTGAACCTCAGGATTTTTATAAGCTCCTCAGGTGATTTTAATATGCAGCCAGGGGATGTGGCTCACCGCTCTAGACTTGGTTTTCCATCTCAGAGTTGGGTTTATCCCTTTGATCTCCAAGGCCCAGCACACAGTAGGTGCTCAACAAGTGTTTAGTGACCTTAAATGGACTCAGCTCTATTTCTAGTCAGTAATTAAGAATAATTACTTATAAGTATGCTAAGTTATATTCTAGTTGTAAATTTGTGAGTTTTTTTAAAGTTCCCTCTATTATTACTAATCTAAAGTTTTTACTCCTTCCAGAGCATTGACATGTTCTGCTTTTCATTTCACATATATAATTTTGAATAGTTAGAAAAGCTAGATTTTCATCAAGAGGTCAAAGAATAGGCATAAAGGACATAAATAATACCCTGTCCTAATTCCAGTTTTCACTAGTTGAACTTTTTAACTACCATAAATTCAATGGGCCCTAGGGATATTTGACATCTGCCAAGTGGAACTGTGGTATTCCTCTCTGCCTGGGCATTGTTAAATCATCAGAAGCAGGCATGTCAAAATGCTTATTTGAAAGGATGACCCATAAGAAAAGTTTTCTTTTTTTCTTTTGGTTTTGGGCTTTTTGTTGCTGTTGTTGTTGTTTTGTTTTTACCTAGGGAAGATTTTTCTTTTCAGTGTCATCCCAGACACCAGAGCAGATTTAGCTCAAAAGTTTACAACAATCTCATTTGTGAGGCAGTAGCAAGACTAAGAGTAGATGAATGTCACCTCTGACACTGCTTCCCTGCCACAAAGATAAAGACACGAAGTTGTCCCTCTCAGTGATAGTCAGAGTAAGACCGTCTCCTGGCCTAGACAACTCCTATGACTGAGATTTGGGACCTATTGTCTAATTGTGAGTATCTATTTGTAATGCATTTCTCATTGTCTGTGCTTGTCCTTGTAAGCCAAGATCTATTTAACATTGACCTCCCTCTGACTTTTGAATCACTGATGCTTCATGCAAGCACAAACAAATCATATTACATGGAGTCCTACTTTGAACTCCTCTTTCAATTTCGCTGGATACCAAAGCATATTAAAACTCAAATACCAGTTCAAATGAAGCTGTTATGTAATTTCAGAGCATCAAAGAGAATAGCTTCATGGGGATATTAGTTGGCGACAGGTGACTATGGTTAGTTTGCAAGGAAGTCAAGAACCAATTAGTTCTGTAGCCTTTGGGTCTTGTCTCTTTCCTATTCTCGGTTTTCAAAAGCAAAGACGGCTCAACAAGTATCTTTCCACAGCAAATGTCTGAAAGTTTGAAATCAAACAGCAGATTACTCACTTCAATTCACTTAGAGACAGGACTCTGGTTAAGGTGTTGTTAGTTATATCTTGATTCTGTTAGAAGCACAAAATCATTAAGGAAACAACAGACATTGTTTTGTTTTTTCTTCTCTAACAAGAAGTTGCTCTTTAGTTTTGTTGGCCACCCAAAGAACTACATCCCAAAGACTGAATCCTAACTGCAAAGAACATTATCTATTAAATGATCAAATTGCAGTTATATAGACAAGGGAGGGAGGAAAAAGTGGTTCTCAAAAGTTCACTCATATTGGTTGAGACAGTTTCTGTTTTATGTTTTCTTTAAAAGATATTTCAAGTCAGCAGCTCTGATGTGCTAATTTCTGTCTTTATTTTAGGGGGGTTCCTCCAAAGGAACACTATTAAAGCTCTTGTCATGAAAGGACCCAGATGTAAGTAACAGTCCCCAATGTAAAAAGGGAAACTTGACAGCAGCCATTGCTGCATTCCTAGCAACCAGCTCATTGTCTGGCACATAGTAGGTGCACAGAAATATTCAGTGAATGAACAAACCATGGTTGGTCAGGATCCTCTGAACCAATCTAGCTTATGGGAAGGCTGATACCACTGTATTCCAATTCCCAATGGGGCAAACAGGATCAGATTTGGAAGATTATTCTTAGATTCAATACATATATATCTTGTGGCCTGGAGTTTCTAATATAATTTAAAATTTTAACTGGTATCAGAATTGCATCATATTAACATTTTTTTCAGTAGCAAACCTAGTAAAAACTAAAATATAGTGAAGAATTATTAACAAAATACTGTAAGTATCATGAATTCAAGTCCTCACCACAAAGCTAGGGATTCAATAATACATACTTTATTTAAATTTGGTCATAAAAGTAAACATGCCAAAATATTACAAATAATCTGAACCTCACATTTTAAAATACATGTAAATTCACCTTTTGATATTGCAATAAGAAAAATCTTTAAGACCTACCTGAGTAACGCTGCTTCCTTCGTCATATTTGAAACATTATCTCACCTCTAAAAAATGCTAAAAATAAAATTTCAAAAAGAAATTTGAGACTTGTATCTTTATAGCTTGAGGTTTAATACACCATATAAAAAGATTATCAAATTATTTTATAAACAAATTCTTTGTTTTATTGACACTTATTCTCTATTAGTAAGTTACTCAATGATTATCAATATAATTTTCAGAAAACAGGAACTATAAATTTTATGTGGAAATTCCAAAAGAGAGAAAACTTGTCTCCGTGTCAAGAAATGTTATCCCTACATGCTTCTCATTAGAATTTTGTTTCCCTTAAATATGCTAATTAGAGGAACTGCAGCTCTAACATTAACTTTTTTTAAAAAATCTTTTAAAGTTGTTATAATTGCAATTACATAGGTTTGGGAGAGAGGGAAAAGGTGTTTCTCCTTATGGAGGTCTATATATTCATTGCCAGTTTTCTTGTTTGGTTCTTTTTTAAAAATATAGCTACCAAATGCAATATCTTTCCTAGGAACAGACTTGAGACTTGTTTTTCAAACCTGAATAGTATGGAGGGAAAATCCTTTCTTTGGTTGCACAACTCATTTTAACCTTCACTCCAGAAACACCAGAAAACTCTGTTCTTAAAATGCTCACTTTGGGAAATATTGAACTCAATTTCTGTCAACTTTTTTCCTGCAGGGTATACTCCTAGGGGCTTTGGCTTCATCTGGAAACAAAATAGAAATTTCTAAACAAAAGTACATGCCGTGCACCTTGCAATCTATAGGGATCAAAAACTGGCCTCTTGAGCAATAGGCAAAGATGTCATATAAATTAGAGCAGGGTTCAACCAGAATTTTTGGTGATAGATCAGACAGTAAATAATTGAGGTTTTATGGGATGTATGGTCTCTGTTGCAACTACTAAACTGTCACTGTAGCACAAAAGCATCCATAAACAATACATAAATGAATGGGCATGGCTGTGTTCCAATAAAACTTTATTTAGAGCCAGGCATGGTGGCTCAAGCCTATAATCCCAGCACTTTGGAAGGCCAAGGCGAGAGGATTGCCTGAGCTCAGGGGTTTGAGACCAGCCTGGGCAACTTGGTGAGATCTCGTCTCTACAATAAATCAAAAAATAAGTCAGGTGTGGTAGCATGTGCCTGTAGTTCCAGCTACTTGGAAGGCTGAGGCGGAAGGATGGCCTGAGCCCAGCAGGTTGAGGCTGTGGTGGTCGTGAGCATGCCCAGGCAACAGAGTAAGACTCTGACTTAAAAAAAGAGAGAGAGAGAGAGAAAGAAAAAAAAAAACCTTTCTTTACAAAAACAGGCCATATTTGGACTATAAGTGGTAGTTTTCTAACCCCTGAGCTAGAGGGGTTATCATCTTTTCTTGTACTTCAAAGTACAACAACTAATTCCCATAGCCATATGTCCGATGGTCCACTTCAACTTGAAAATGGCTGACAGATACTAGACCAGTGATGAACATGGTCTATTTCAGCAACTTTTGGAAGGCAGCTATGCTAACCACTATACCACCAACGCTATTTCAGCAACTTTTGTACTTAGAACCTCACCTTCTGCATATTGATACTGGAATTTCAATCAACACAATATGTAATTATTAAAATCAAAGATGCTTGATAGAATGACCTATACATTTTTTTAAAAAAATCTTAGTTTTTTAATGCTTATTTAGATCATGTGTGTGTATATATGCCAACACCCACAGTTTCCCTCCCTTGCATTCTTATTTAGTGCATGTTGAGTTTCATAAATGTGCTGGGAGCACAGTGGTAGCAGGGCAACCAGGAAGTCACCACCTTTTGATTATCAGCCTAACTCTTCTGGGTCAGCTCCCAGTTTCTTCACTAGCCTCCACTTTCCTTAATGAGCCCAGATTGGAACCTGCAAGAAAGTGAGAGTTTCTAGTTTCTGGCAGATTATCATGGGATTTCTGAAGCCAAAAAAAGTTGGTTCCCCGATGAGGTTGTTTTCACCAGACACTAAAACAAATGGTCAATTCAGTCACTTAATTGGGGAAAACATTACTCCAACCAGTTTTCTGGCATCTGTTATTTAAGATGACCAGTTTTTTTTATTACATGTTCAATTTTCAAACAGTTATCAAACATCATGTAGACACAACACTGAACTAGACATTAGTCATCAGCCTAAAACATAGATGAAACACAAAAATAATGACATTAAGAGGAATTTGGTAAAGAGAAGAGTCAGAGAGGAGGGAGAAGTGGAGGAGGAAAAGAGAAGAGAGGGTTATGTAATATATGAAATTAAGATGTTTTCCAAAACCAGCTAATATTTTTCTCCAATATTCTACCTGGAGCATAGTATCAGCAGAAAGCTCAGATAAGCAAATTTCACATTCATAAAATTCGAAAGTGTTTGTGGAACATTCTTTCAATAGGATGTTTTCTTGTTTTCTAATCTATCCAATCTTAACTTATTTTACTTGAAATTGCTACCTATGTTTTTCAAACAAATTTCTAAGACTATTAAAAGGACCAGAATAAAAGAACACATTCTTATAATGACTGCTTATTACTGGAGTCACACTAAGGTTTTACTATCATAAAATACCTAGTTACCTTCTTCTTCTCATGATCTCCTGGTCAGTTCTGACTTGCCACACCATATTTTTCTGCTTTTCACATTTGCTTTTATTGGTTATAACAAGGAAGGGAGCCCAGAGAGCCAAACCAACGTGAGAAAAGTGGTTGTTTCATGCCTTTTGGCCCATGGCAGAAGGGAAAAAAATTCCCATTTCAAAAATAGCTTGTTCTCAAGAGATTTCCATCTCAGTTTTAAAAAGTAGTGAACAGTCTGAGTTAGAGATGGCAAAATACACCATGGATACTAATGGAATTAGCATCCAATTAAACTAGGTGTACATGAGGTTTCAACAGGCTAATTTGTTTTATTCTTAGCAAAAAACAACATCCTGTTTCTCAGCCATAATACTTAAGGCCCGATGGAAAAACTTGAGGGATTTATATATAAAAAATGACTTTCAGTGATTATTAATGTCATTATTAATTGTTTATGAATTAAATTTAAGTTTATTAGTTATAGATTTAAAGCTATAATGAAAAAGATTTATTGTAGAGCTTCAAGTGTCATATTAAGGAAGTTAATCCAGCTTCTCACTAGGCAATGGGAAGATAATTTCAGCCAGATCTAAAATTTGCTTTTGTTTTTCTTAGCTACTCTTAGTAGTCAGGTGGCATAAAAAGAGACAGATCAGAGAGGCACACACCACATACTCAAAAGAAAAAACCAAACAAACCATTTTGCCCTATGGAGCAGATTTATCTGGTAATGTGTAATGTACACAAGAACTAACCTGAGTCATTGCAAATAGATGACAAATTGCAGGTATTTCTCTGGGGTTTGACTCCTGCAAAGAAAACACAACCCAGCTAATTAAGCTTGTCAATACTTGTACTTATACACCACATTGTTAAGAGAATGTACAAATTTAGGCATCAAATGTAGACCCAAAAGATTATAAACTGGCTATAATTGGCTGGATGAATTCCACAAAGATTAAAGAAATGAGTTTTCATTTCTTAGTCGGTCATATATGGACCTGAATTCTTTACTAATTTTTAGTATGTCAGTGCCTGACCCCCCCCAACTTCTCCTTAAATTTTCTTTGTCCCCTTCCCAATTAACCCCTCTCCTGTCCAATATAAACAGAGTACTATAAATACAAATCAAATATAGAGACTTTAAATGGAATAACTCTTTTTAAAATAAGATTTTTTATATTAGCTAGACAATATTTTTAATGAGCTAATGACAGAGCTTGACCCTCTTTAACCTGCTTAAAGTAGAATTTTAGATGCATATGTAAATAAAATATTGTCTCAGGTTTTAGAATAACTCTTAATCATAGATCCTCCCTCCTATCCTAGATAGGGGAGTAAATGATCACTCTAATGTTAATCATAGCTCTTTATGCAAATGTATGTATAAAATAATATTAATGTCATGATATTGTTTCCTGGGCAAAAACTACAAAATTCCAAACATATTTGCTGAACACCTACCATATTCTACAGGTTTTATGAGGTTCCAGGTATAAACCCTGCCCTCAAGGAGCTTACAGTCTAGTGGGTGATATGGGCCAGTACATAAAAAGTTTTAGTGAGGGCAAAATGAAATGAAATGACCAGGACAAAGACCACACAGGCATACAAAATAGTCAGAGATGAATGGGAGATGAAGTGAGCCACGTTAGAACAAAAACTTCATACATATTAACCCAAGGAACACGTTCTCCTTTGGTGAAAGGAGACGTACATCTCTTCATTGATTTGAAAAAGAACTCAAAGTTTACTTCTCTAAGAATCTTTCCTTCATTAATTGTATCCTCTTGGTGAAGCAAAAGAAATTCATAGTCAATGGGAGGGGCAAATGTATTAAGCAAACTGCTAAGGGAAGAAGTTTGTTATATTAAGAAGTATTTCAGTCTCCTTGTTAAGTTTTGTTTAGTCAGAATTTTGTATGCAATGCCCAATTGCTAGTTTATTTCCATTGCACGTTACAAGTCCTTAGTTCATTCCTATGAGAAAATAATTTTGGACACAAACTAAAATTATAATTTGAGTTAGTGTATGTGATATGGTTTCCGCCAGTATGGTTTACTGGTATTTAGGCATGATGCTTAAGCTAAGAGTTTTGATTTTGTGAATAAACGGTATTTAGGTGCCAAAAGTTACCTGCTATGTAGATTTCTATATTGTTCATAGCAATGTTACCCACATCAAAAGATACTTGCCTATAGATATAACTCACTATAACATACACACTATGAAAATATGATAGGATATATAGATAGTGGGTAGTAATACTTTAAATGTCCTTTAAACCATGGGTCTATTTTTTGCTATGCTTTTTATTCAACCGTCTATCATCTTTTTCTAAATTTTAGCTACACCTCCATTTTCAGTGATGTGTGTCTTTTTGTTGTTCATTCACACTGAGACTATTTTTCCCCTACTGATAGAGCCTTATCTGTAACCTCCTTCAAATACATGACCAAGGCCATTCCTTAACTCATGAATGAGAAAATCTTGTCTGCAAAGGGTAAGATAATAAATATTTTAGGTTTTGTGGGTCATAGGGTCTCTGTTGTAATGACTCTGTTCTATATAGTAGAAAAGTAGCCATAGCAAATATGTAAACAAATGGGCATGGCAGTGTTACAATAAAACTTTATTCACAAAAACAGGCAGTGAGCCAGATTTGGCCCGTTGGCGATAGTTTGCCAACCCCCTGCTTAAAAACAATCACAAGCCTTTGTCAAGCATATCTTGTGTGACTAGTCTTACATCAGGAACTTAAAAGTATACTTTTTCTTTTATTTAAAAAAAGAATTTGAGGTTCATTTCTCTAATTTCTTCACTAATTGCACTCCCTCCATCTCCCATGCCTCTTAACCATGTCAGAAATACTTCTGTAATCAATGCCTTTACCTGTATGCTTGTTCATGTTAGTTATCAGTTTGTTTGCCTTGTCTCCCACCCCCAAAGACTAGAAGATTCTAAAGGGTGGGCACGGTATCTGATCATTATTATATTATATAGCCCCAAACACCTAGTATATAACTTTAGGTAACTAGTGAATAAACATCTATCCATTAAGAACAGATTTATTTTAAAAAGTAGAAAAAAAGAGAAAGAAATCATAAACACCAGCCATTTGTTTAATTTTACTTTAGTTATAAAAAAGAAAGTCTTGATATTGATAATAAGTCATACCTGATGCATTGAAGGTTTTTACTATAGTGATTTTAGTTTTTTCTGCAAAGAAGCAATTTAAATATTAGAGCAGAATTGTTGCTTGTTTTTAAAAAACAATTTGCCATGAGTATCATTTTTGTGAAGTGCTAATAAAATCACACTATCAACATTTTGAGGACACTATCAGTTATCTCAGCAGCTGAATGAATGAGAATCACATACATGGATCATGTAGCATTGGCATAGCGTGGGCTTGGGAATTGGACTCCATGTTTAATCAGTTAGATCACACCCATTACACACCCCACCGCTTGTGTAATTTTACTTCAGTTCCCATGCACTGCTGCTAGACAAATGGATGTGGACTTACACTTCAGATATGTAGAATTAAGTCACTATCAGGACCTTCAGGTAATAGGTTGTAAAAAGCAGGTGATTCAGAATAAAAATCAATGTGAAACAGTACATAAGATCAAATATTGCTAGCATACTCTACAATCAAGTGCCCTGCTATCTTCTTTAAGAGTTAATACAATACCATCCACCATTGTTTTGACAGATAAAACTACTCTCAGAGAGGTTGAGACTATGCACCCACAGTCACACAACTAGCCCACAGACCCAGGACTGTTCAAAGATGGTGATTCACAGGCAAATATTAACAGGCTCTGAAGAGGCAAACTTTAGAAACATCTTCCCAACACACTTGGGGACAGAGCCTATGGTTCATTCCTCAGATAATGGAGAACCAGGTCCAGCAATCTTTGCTTTAAGGATGACCAATTAGAAGAGGTCATGTTCAGGGCACAGATTTGCAAGGAAGCTCTGTCTCCAGGTGGATGGGCAAATTGTGAAGAAAAGAACAAGCTCAGAGTTTGGAGACACGCTTAAGAATGATGATATTATACTGACAGTTTCAGAAACTCATTTGTGTGTATATGTTACTGATGAGTTTCTGTTTCAATGTATGACCCATAGGCAATGATTGGTGGTAATTATAAAGGCTGACAGCATTTTGCATTATCATTAAGAATCCTTTACATATATTATTTTGTTTGCCCTGATATTTTTCTTTCCAGAGCAAACAAAACACAATTGTGAAATGAATTTCTGTTTTTGATAACTAAATTGCTTTTGGGGGGAAATGTTCAACCTCACCAATAATCAAGAATGAAAAATAAAACCTAGGGAATTGAGAGAAAGTTGTAATAGTATGTGACATAGTCTCAGCAAAGGTACAGTGATATACACATTCTCCTCTGCTGCTGACAGGAATGCTACTGGGTACAACTTTTTTTTTTTGAATTGGAGTCTCACTCTGTCACCCAGACTGGAGTGCAGTGGTACATTCCTAGCCACCGCAGCCTTGACCTGCTGGACTCCAGTGATCCTTCCGCCTCAGCCTTCCAAGTAACCGGAACTACAGGCACGCGCTATCACGCCCGGCTAATTTTTGATTTATTGTAGAGATGAGGTCTCGCCAAGGTGCCCGGGCGGGTCTCGAACCCATGGGCTCAGGGAATCCACTAGCCTCAGCCTCCCAAAGTGCTGGGATTACAGGCTAAGCTACCAAGCCCAGCCCAGGTACAACCTTTCTAGAAGGTAATTGAGCAATAGTTATCAAGGGCCTTAAAATATTCATACTGCTGACTCATTATGTCCAATCCTTGAAATGTATCCTACAGAAATCAGAGATGAATATAAAGATGTTGGCACCAGGATGCTGATTGCAACAACTTCTATTAAAAAGATAGAAACAACTTTAATGTTCAACAAATGGTACACAATGGAATACTACCAAGTCATTAATAGTAAGGGACACTGGAAAATACTTCTAATTTAATATTAAGTCAAAAGGTCAAGATATAAAAATCTATGTAAACTATGACTATTTTGCAAAGGATATATATATATACATAGAGTACAGAATATGCATATAGGTATATGTATATATGATACTGAATGGAAATGTGCCAAATTATTAATAGTAATGGTCTTAGGAAAGCAACATTAAAGATGATTTCTATTTTCTTCTTTGTATTTCTCAATATTCTCCATTTTATAAGCTAATATGTATTACTATTATAATTAAAAATAAATGTGATTTTAAATAACAGTTTGGAATATTGGGAGTGTGGTGACAGCAAAACTGTAGTTCAATGTCAAAGTAAAAGGGATCACAAATCAATGGTTGAAGGCACAGGACAGTGGGCAGGGAGACGAAGGAAAACTCGTTAGTAACCAAGGAGACCACACAAGAAGCCACAGAAGAGAAATTATTACATTTAGAAATAACTTGATATTACCTGTTTTGTTTAAAGTAGTTAATACGCTTACAGTAGCATCTGAAATAAAATAATAAAAATTAGCATAACTACTGGCATGGTTAATAAACACATGTGTCTTCCTAGGTTCCTTAAACACTTCCCTTTTCCCTTGTTTTGTGAAAGTCAACTGACACTACTAAATATCTTTGCTGCCCATCCCCTCACCACTATCCATTCTCCAACCCCAGAGAAAATTCTTGAGCAGCGGTCCATTCATCCAAAGTATATTTCCTGAATGCAAGTTTTGTGTCTAATACATAGCAACACTTCTATCACCAGTAGATTTAAATAAATGCATTTATGTTGTTGAACATTTTCTCCCTTTTTTCTCTATTATAATGAAAGTCCCTAAGGGATATGATATTCCCAATGTTAATACTGACTTTAATATAGAGCCCTGTGGATGCACAATACATTTTTACCAGTGGTACAATCTTATGAAGCAATTTTAAATCTAGCTTAAATCTGGAGTTCCTGAACATGGTATTCAACTAACTTTTAAGAAAATCTTATTTTGATCCTGTTTGATTTAAAATAGATTTTATTCATATTTCTTTAAATGAAAATCATTCTAGGATTTATTATTCAACATGACATTTTAGGAAAAAAACCAAAAGGCATGTATTATATTATCACACACACACAGGGATACAAAAAATGTTGCCAAAGCTAAATTGAAAATATTCTTTTCACTGTAAAAAAGTAATTGCACGTAAAAATGATGTTTGTCCCTTCCCACTAGGCCAAATATGAATTTAAGTCAGTTTTGATTAGCATGAGCTGTAACTATGTTTAGCTCCTTAACCATCAACCACATGGTGAGATTTGATTTTAACTAAGGGCTTTCGAAGTGTTGGGGTTTGACCCCACAAAATGGAAGGAAGGCTGCCTACCCAGTACTCACAGAGGGGAGGGAACAGGATGTGCTGCTCCACCCACCTCTCCACAATATAGCCTGCTTCTTTGCCCTTTTCTCTAGTATGTGGAGTAAGCCATTCTTTTTCCACTTCACACTATTTAAAATTGATACAATTATCTGTAAAAAGGCTGTCTTTGAATGCTCTGTGCCTCCAAATCCACACTGAATCATACTGAAGTCACTAGATGTGCTTTTCACATTTAAACAATCTGTCATGTAAAATTTGTTGGCATAGTTTACTGGGCAAGGGAAATGGAGTATTCAAAATGGGATTAATACTTCTGTTTCTTTTCTGGAGAGTTAGAGTGATGGAGGGCTTTTTTCCCTCCATGATCGTAAGATTTTTATCATTTTACCCTAAAGTATATAGGTCATTCTCCAGGGCTGACAAGTTTTGTTTTTTGTTTTGTTTTGTTTTTTGGTTATGTGAAACTACTCAATGTATTCAGAAATAATTTAGAAATGGAAACCTTCAACACCATTCATTATACTTATATTCATATGAAGGGTTATCAATTTTCACTTGCTTCAGAAAAATTCTTACCATTGAGGCTTGTTGTTTCAACCTCTTTTTATGCCGAGAAGAAAAACAATACAAAGGTATAATTAAAACAAAAACTTAACAAATTGGGTAAATCTAGGTTTAATTTTTTTTCAAAATCTTGCCTGGAGTACCATTGGAGTAGGGGACAAAACCAACAAGAGATGGTTCAGCTGTGGGAGAAAAAAAAAATTAAATAAATACTTGAAACAATTATTTATTAAATTTTAAACAGTTAGAACTTTTGAGATATAGCTAAGAAAAGGAATAGAAAATATGCTAGCAGACCAAGATGTAGTTAAATCTGCAAGTCCCATGATCACTCAATGAGTATACATTTAATCAGAGAACTGCAGAGAAACAACCCAAGATGAGGAACCTATGACCCATGATCACAAAGACTGCTGCTACCTATGGAATATCATGGCAATAAGTTTGGAACCAAACCAAAATACAAGAAATGCTACTTAAACATTTTTTTCAGCTAGAGAGTTCTAGAAAACATTTAAAAGAATTTGTTGAACTATAATCACGAAATACATTGGCATGCTGGCGCCATTCTGGTATAATGATGTCCAGCAACACTGCCCACAGTGACTTTAGGATTAAAAAAATATGCTACCACTCAATACTGTGCTACCTAACACAATTTCCTGGTAAGTTATTTTAAAATATGGCTGCTATTAAGACAATCAATCATGTTATAAATTTCCTGTGGAATGACTCCACTTACGCTAAGAGGTCAATCTACTACACACATTTTGCTTGTTTAAATATTAAAAAGATCCAGTGGCTTGACCTCTACCTAAACATGGGAAAAGCAAACTGAAACATTTTATAACTTAAATAAGTTTTGTCGTAGGGAGCCTGATTTTCAGCCAGTATGGATAAAACTTGGGTGTGTCAAGGCGCTTGGCTGGCCTGTCCGTCTTAGACTGCTCATGCGTTGGCTGAAACACACACACCCTGTCTGTCCACATTATTGCTTCCATATTTGTCATTCACTACATTTATTTATTTTTTTAATTACTAAGGATATTTCTTGAGAAGGCAGTTCCCGAGCAATAAGATTTGAAGCGTGGATGTAGAATCCTTTGCTCTTAGGGCAGAACAAAATAACTGGCCAAAGCTGGTTTTTAATTAATGATTATTAATTCTCCTACGTGCTAATGAATAGTGACACTGCAAAGAAGAGGCCTGTGGGCACAGCTGCCCATCCGTCGATACTATACTGGTTCCTACCTTACAGTTCACACAGCTCTCTCCTAGGGCACCTGGAACTCAGGCTGTGACTAGAATCAGTGTGTGTCCCCAAGGCCCTATTCCCCATTCCATGCAAACAAGGTTTTGTAGTTATCATCGTGATTTAGTTTGCTGAAGGTTATTTTATCAGAAGAAAAATAGTGGTTTCTTGTGCCCTAGAAGCTTAACAACCTGGACTTTGGAGGCTTGCAGTCCTGGGTTTGAATCTTTGCCCCATTACTTAATAACTCATAATAATAGTTACTACTTATCAAGAATTAATCTGTGCAAGGCACATATGTTATCTAATTTCATCTTCACAACTACCTGATGAAGTACGTACTGTTATTCTGTTACAGATGAGGAAACTGAGGCACAGAAAAGTTAAGGAATGTGTCCAAAATCACACATCTAGCAACAAGAGTGGGAGGGTGGTGGCCAAAGTCAAACCCAAGTAGCCTGGGTCCAGAGAATGTGTGAACATCAGCAAGTTTTATCCTCTCTGAGCCTCAGTTTCCTCATCTATAACATGAATATAATGATTCCTACCCTGTAAGACTGAGGGGAGAATGAGAAGATGTTTGAAGACTTCCAGGTACATAGTATGTACA
>JAPVLO010002607.1:0-31752 GCA_027257055.1 Cephalopachus bancanus
AGGGGGGGGCCCCCCCCATCACCCAGCCAGCTCGCGGGGCTGGGGTGGCAGGGCGGAGGGGCCTGCTGCGGGCAGCCAGGGCTGAGCACTTGGAGTCAGAGGGCTGCACGTTCTGCAAGAGGTGGGGACCCAGGCAGGCACACCCCCCGGGAAACCCCCAGCCGGGCAGAAATGCAATGACGCTGAGCTGTTCACAGCAGAGTCCCTTTGGGCAGCCACGCGGGGGTCCTGCCTCCATGCTGGTTCGCTGGACTGAACCCCTGCCATCTTTTGCCTGGACCAGTGCAGTGGCTGCCACCTAGGCTCCACGGAAGGAGGTCCCGAAAACAGAGCCGGACCACACTGCTCCACTGTTTCGGCCTCTCTCACTCGGAGTCCAGCTGAGAGGCCCCCTAGACCAGGGGCTCTGTGCCGTCTGCTCTCCCCGGGCCCCCCCACCTCCCTGCAGCACGGCCTTCTGCTTCAGCAGTGTTGCTCGTTCCTGACCACCCTCCCCCAAAAATGGCCCCCACTCTGATCTTGCCGGTGGGCTGTCTCCGGGGGGGCAGGCACTGCTCCACCCTCTGCCACCAAACGAGTGCATAATCAACATTCTGCTGAGTGAAGAAATCAATTACTGTCCCTCCTGGGGACATGCATGGAGATGAGTAAGTGGGCAGGCTGCTCGTCAGAACCCAAGACCGTGGCTTATTTACTCGGGATCCCCAGTGCTCACCTGGGCACTCAGCGGGTGACAGAGGCGGCTTCCGCGGATTGCTTAAGTGTGTCGGACAGGCAGCCCTTTGCTTTAGGTCTGGGTGGGGGAAGCGGTATTGCCACATCCAGTCACTGATAAGGTGTCAAAAGGCCAGCAGTGTGGGGCCCGGGGTGCGCCCTCTGCCGGGAGGGGTGGGTGATCGGGAGCGCGGACTGGAGACAGAGGACGCAGGCCAGCCCCTCCAGCCTCCACTCATCGGGGCCAGTCTGCTCACGCTGGCCATTAGCCACACTGCGGGGGCTGTCCTTCCGCCTGGACCTGAGAATTCACTGCAGGCTCGGTGGTCCCCCGCAGCAACCTTGCCCAGCAGCCTGTTGACCTGTGGTTTGCAAAGGAGGCTGCCGCTTCCAGGGTCCTGGGCACCCGAAGGGAAGGAAGTGGCAGGGGAAGCCATTCAGGGGCTTTCCAGAAACGAGGGAGGGACGAGAAGCCAAACCGAAAGGTGCCTGGCTGGCGGCGGGGCGAGAAGGGCTGGGGCTGCCTAGTGTGCCTCCTGTCGTGACTGGCGTCACCTGCCTCTCTCCCTCTCACCTCTGGGCCGCTGCATGGCTCTCCCGGTCACTGGGACACCCTTCCCCTTCCCCTCAACCAACTGAATCTGATCATTTCCCCTTAACCTCGGTACAGAGGTCCCTTCCCCAGGAGTCTTCCCTGAGCCCAGCTGGACTGCTGAGCCTGGAACTTTTCTTTCTTTTCTTTTTCTTTCTTTCTTTCTTTCTTCTTTCTTTCTTTCTTTCTTTCTTTCTTTCTTTCTTTCTTTCTCTCTCTCTCTCTCTCTCTCTCTTTCTTTCTCTCTTTCTTTCTCTCTCTCTTTCTCTCTCTTTCTCTCTCTTTCTCTCTTTCTTTCTTTCTCTTTCTCTCTCTCTCTCTCTTTCTGTCTTTCTCTCTCTCTGTCTCTCTCTCTCTTTCTCTCTCTCTGTCTCTCTCTCTCTCTCTCTCTCTCTCTTTCTGTCTTTCTCTCTCTCTCTCTCTCTTTCCTGTCGGAGTCTCACTCTGTCATCCAGGCTGGGGTGCAGCCTTGACCTGCTGGGCTCAGGCGATCCTTCTGCCTTAACAACGGGCACGTGCCACCACGCCCGGCTAATTTTTGGGTTTATTGTAGAGACGGGTCTCGCCATAGTGTCTGGGTTGGTCTCGAACCCCTGGGCTCGGGCAGTCCTCTTACCTCGGCCTCCCAGAGTGCTGGACTGACAGGCGCGAGCCATGGCGCCCGGTGAGCCTGGAACTTTCTGTAGAGGCCCGGCCCCTTCCTCCTCCCTTAGCTCGCATTCTTAGCCGGTCTAGGCATGGAGCGCCTTGGGGACGGGCAGGCGTGTCTGGGTGTGTCCGCTGAGGCCGGGCCTGAGCCGCGCTCCCCCGCAGAGATGCGCTGGCAACTGAGCGAGCAGCTGCGCTGCCTGGAGCTGCAGGGAGAGCTGCGGCGGAGCTGCTGCAGGAGCTGGCCGAGTTCATGCGGCGCCGCGCCGAGGTGGAGCTCGAGTACTCCCGAGGCCTGGACAAGCTGGCCGAGCGCTTCTCCAGCCGCGGAGGCCGCCTGGGAGGCAGCGGCCGGGAGCACCAGAGCTTCCGGTAGGTGGCACGGGGGCAGGGCGGCAGCGGCAGGGTCCGGGCTCCCGCTGCCGGGTCTCACGCCCCTCTGCCCCCAGGAAGGAGCCGTCCCTCCTGTCGCCCTTGCATTGCTGGGCCGTGTTGCTGCAGCACACACGGCAGCAGAGCCGGGAGAGCGCGGCCCTCAGCGAGGTGCTGGCGGGGCCCCTGGCCCAGCGCCTGGGTCACATCGCGGAGGACGTGGGGCGCATCGTCCGGAAGGTGAGGCCGTCGCCCCGGGCGCGGGAGGTGCTGGAGGCGTCCGGCTGGGAGGGCAGGGGCAGCCCGGTGGGGACCCGGCAGAGGTGGCCTGTGTGCCCGAGACGGAGCGCGAGCTGAGTGGAGCCGCGCGTGCCCAGCGGAGGCATGGTGGGCCAGCTGTGCTCACACTTCCCGACCCCCTCCAGAGCAGGGATCTGGAACAGCGGCTGCAGGATGAGCTTCTGGAGGTGGTCTCAGAGC
Organism: Cephalopachus bancanus; assembly: GCA_027257055.1. NCBI lineage: Eukaryota > Metazoa > Chordata > Mammalia > Primates > Tarsiidae > Cephalopachus > Cephalopachus bancanus. The sequence continues at coordinate 2,807 of JAPVLO010002607.1, forward strand.
TCCAGACGGTGAGAACTTGGAGAGAAGCCCACCCCATGGCCCAGGGCGAATCGCCCATCGGGAGGCAAGCCCACACCTCCCCAGGCCAGGCTCACGGAAGGTCAAGCGCCCAGGGGAGGCCTGGGTGTGGGGACCGGGCGCGAGGCCCCCTCTCTCTAAGTAAGCCCCAGCATCCCACTCTGGGCACAGCTGGTCAGGCCAAGTGCTCGTGTGGGACTGCCCGGCTCTCAGTCCGAGTCCCAGATGGGCGGGAGCGGGGGCTGGCCGTGGCGTGGCCTTCAGCAGGGCTGCCTTGCCTTGGGCCTCTCTGCAGGCCAAGAAGACATACCACCTGTACCATACGGAGAGCGTGAATGCCGAGGCCAAGCTCCGGGAAGCCGAGCGGCAGGAGGAGAAGCGGGCGGGCCGGAGTGTCCCTCCACCCGCTGCCGCCACCAGTGAGGCAGGGCCCCTCCGCAAGAGCTCCCTCAAGAAGGGAGGGCGGCTGGTGGAGAAGGTAGGCCTGGAGGCCACCCGGACTGTCTTTCCGTTGTCTGTGAAGGCTCTGGCTCCTGGCCTTTGTCCCTGTGGGTCCCCAGGCCCCGTCGGGGCCTGCCGTGTGCAGGGGGACGCCAGGGGTAGGAGGAGGCTACTGGCCTCCAGCAAGACTCTCCCCATCAGTAAGGGGAGGGCCTGGGGCCGGTCAGGTTTGCTGGCTCTGGAGAGTTTCTCAAGCTAGGAGTGGTAGTGGCAGCACAGTGCCATTGGGTCACAGGGCCTGAGACACAGAGCGGGGAGCAGAGCAGTCCCTGGGCCCGGGACGGCCTCGTGCACTTCCGCCCACACTCCAAGCTGGCCCCGTCAACTGCCTTGTGGGGTTGAGAGGGGTGATAAGGCACTTAGGATGGGGGATCTGGCGATGTGCAAGGAGAAAGGGCATTCACAGTGGCCCTGGGGAGCTGGGTGGGGCTCAGGGTGGCGCTCTGGGCCCACCTGGTCTGACTCTTGGGGCAGCGGGAACCGGGCATCTTTGAATGTCCTTGGGGGAGTGGCAGAGTTAGGCTGCTTGGGGAAGGTCCCCTAGGCCACTGTACTTAGAAGGCCTTCCAGTGCTTCCCTGCAGCCTGCTTTCAACCCAGATGCCAGCAGACTGTGTCATGTGGCCCTCCACAAGCCGTCCCTTCCCCTTGGACCACCCCTTCCACCCCAGCCCGGTGCTCCAGGAGGCTTGTGGCTGTCCCACCTTGCTGCTTCTGTGTACCTTCCCTGTGCAGTCGCCCTGCGGGATCCCAGCATATCCCCGGCACGGGCCCCCACCCTCTGTCGTGGGGTGCATATGTTCCTTTTACCTAGCAGGCATCCAGTTCTGTGCCCCCCACTTCTATGAGGAGTGACAGCGGGGGCTGTTGGGGACTTGAACCAAGGCAAGAGGCAGGTGTGCAGAGGGTGGGACAGCCAGCGGGGGAACCAGAGGTGGCAGGGGTCAAGAGCCAGGGAGTCAAGTCCAGCTCCAGGGCCCTGCTGGGTTCCCTGCAGGCAGCGTGCCGAGCCTCGAGACGGCGGGGTGGAGTAGGGGAGATGCGGGACTTCCGGGCTACAGTGAGTTTGAGCGACCAGAGGGACGTGGGGTGTAGTTGCACCCAGGGGGAGCGGTGGGGTGGGCATTACATGGAGGCCGGAGGTGGGGGCGGGCCAGCCATGTGTGTGACCCTCGCGCCCGCGTTGTCTTGAGTAGCGTCAGGCCAAGTTCCTGGAGCACAAGCTCAAGTGCACGAAAGCCCGCAACGAGTACCTGCTCAGCCTGGCCAGTGTCAACGCCGCTGTCAGCAACTACTACTTGCACGATGTCTTGGACCTCATGGACGTGAGTCCTTGGTGGCCGGTGGGGAGTGCAGCGCACCAGGCCTCCAGGCCACAGCTCTGGGGCCCACTGTCTCCTTGCTTCCTCCGCAGTGCTGTGACACCGGGTTCCACTTGGCCCTGGGCCAGGCGCTCCGGAGCTACATGGCCGCTGAGAGCCGCACCCAGGCCTCCCAAGTGCAGGGCCTGGGCAGCCTGGAAGAAGCTCTGGAAGCCCTGGATCCTCCAAGTGACAAGGCCAAGGTGCTCGAGGTGCACGCTACGGCCTTCTGCCCCCCACTGCGCTTTGACTACCAGCCCCACGAGGGGGATGAGGTGAGGGTCGCTCCCCGCTGCCCGTCACGCCCACACGTGCTTCCAGAGGGCTCTGTGTTCTCTGGTCTTCACGGTAATGGTAGATCAGATCCATGACTCACCTTTTGCTCGGGAATCAAAACTCCCCATGGCCCCGGCAGACACAGCTCACTAGAGTGTCCCCACTTCCATTCGCCTGCACTGAGTAGGGTGGCCAATATATAGACCATTGGCACCACGCATCCGTAGACTGTTCTTGAATGAGCAGCCTTTTCCTCCAACAGTCTGTTCTGACAGGCGTCGAGTATGGGCTGGGATTGCATGGGACGCGTCTAGGGCTCATTTGGAACTTCATTTCTCCTGTATTTTGACCAGAGTGGCTTAAAACGTCCAGCAGCACCCAGGGCGTGTGATGGCACACAGCCTTTCTCGAAGCCACCCTTGCTGTTCCCAAGTCCCACCCCCCAGAAACAGCCACCTCCCAATCTCTTGGCTGCTGTTTCCGGTCCGCCCTCCGAGCGGTCAAATGACAAGGAGGCTGGGGAAGTAGCTTTCCACGGGCTCTGCTGACTGCCTCCCACGGCTGAGCGGGACTCGGTGCCACCGCAGTCCCCCATGTTCACCACACGCTTCCCTGTAGCTTGTTCTCCCGATGGATTGATCTAGACTGGGGGCTAAATTAGCATTCAGTGTCTAAACTATGATGGCAACACGTACCGTTCACGGAGCCACGGAGCCTTAGGGCTCCTCGTCCTTCCTTGGACAACTTTTTGTTTTCCTCTGGAGTTAACAACCACCTCGTGTGTTTGTCGCTGCCTCCTGCCCACACTTCCAGACAGACCTGCCGCCGTCCTCCCAGCGCTGCCCCCCACACCAGGCACTCTGTGGGTCCCATCTTCCAGTGCCGTCCCCAGGAGTCCCCCAGTCTGGACTGCTTGCCTTCTAGGCCTTCTGCAAAGCTGCTGGCCAGGGCTCTCCTTTCCCATCGCCCCGAGAAATCCTGCTGTTCCTCTGCCTTAGACCCTCTGTTTCCCGGAGCCCATGCCTGCATCTTTCTTGGTGGATGACCCTCGTTTGGGCAGTTGTCTTCCCTGGTGGTTTCCTGACTTTGGACTTCAGAAAATGTCTGTATTCTGTTCTTGCAATTGATGGGTGGTTTGACTGGGTGTGACGTTCAAGGCTGAGCATCATTTTCCCTTTAGGTTGTTGAAGCTTTCAGTGTTGCAGGTGAGAAGTCCAATGTCCTGAAATTCTCAGGGTAAATTTCTCCCCCCCCCCCGCTTGTAAAATTGTATAATGATAAGCCTCGGGGCTCCTTTTCTCCTCATGGTGCTGGGCAGCCAGTGACCCCGGTGTGTCTGGAAAGTTGTGTCCTGAGATTTGGAGCTTGGGTTCATCCCTGAATCGTTCCCCCACTTCCTTTCCTTCACTCTGTCTGTCGAGAACACTCAGTGTGGGCATGGGACCTCGTGGGTTGATGCTCCAATCTCCTCTTCTTCCTGTTGCCTACCTCCAAACCTTCAGCTCTGCTCTCTTAGAGACTTCAATGCTCTCTTCCAACACCTGGTTGAATTAAAAACACATTTTCCTTTCATTTGTTTTTTGTTTCTAGGAGTTCTGTTCTCTCAACCCCCTTATTCTTGTTTCGTGGAGACACCATCTGTTCGAATCTTTCTGAAACATTCACTTTTCTCGGTGTTTCCTTCTGTTTCTGCACTTCCTCTGTGTTCTTGCTTTGGCGTCTGTCTTCCACTTTAGAGCTTCTTACAAATGTTGGGCACCTCTCGAGCGTCCGTTTGTTTTTTGTTTTTGTTTTTCTTGAGTTGGAGTCTTATTCAAGACTGTCGCCCAAGCTGGGGTGCAGTGGCATGCTCACGGCTACCGCAGCCTCGACCTGCAATCCTTTGCCGGGCAATCCTTCTGCCTCAGCCTTCCAAGTAGCTGGAACCACAGGTGTGTGCCACCACTCCTGGCTAATTTTTTGATTTATTGTAGAGACAATGTCTCGCCAAGTTGCCCAGGCTGGTCTTGAACCCTTGGACTCAGGCAATCCTCTTGCCTCTGCCTCCCAAAGTCCCAAAGTGCTGGGATTACAGGCATGAGCCACCGTGCCCGGCTCATCTCTAAGAGGAGGTTCATATTTAAGAGGAGGTGCAGGCCGGGTGCAATGACTCACATCTTTAAATCCCAGCACTTTGGGAGGCTGAGGTGGAAGGATCACTTGAGCCCAGGAATTCAAGACCAGCCTAGGCAACATAGTGAGATCTCATCTCTACCAAAAATAAAATAAAATAAAAGTGAAAAAATTAGGCCGGGCTCGGTGGCTCAGCCTGTAATCCCACACTTTGGGAGGCCGAGGTGAGTGAATTGCCTGAGCCTGCGGGTTCGAGACCCGCCTGGGCAATTTGGCGAGACCTCATCTCTACAATAAATCAAAAAAATTAGCCGAGCGTGGTAGCACACGCCTATAGTTCCAGCTACTCGGAAGGCTGAGGCGGAAGGATCGCCGGAGCCCAGCAAGTCGAGGCTGCGGTGGCCGGGAGCGGCCACTGCGCTCCAGTCTGGGCGACTGAGTGAGACTCCAACTCAAAAAAACAAAAGTGAAAAAATTAGCTGGACATGGTGGTATGCGCCTATAGTCCCAGCTACTTGGGAGGCTTGAGGCAGGAGGATCACCTGAGCCCAGAAGGTCAAGGCTGCAGTGAGCTGTGATCATGCCACTGCATTCCAGCCTGGGTGACAGAGTGAGACCCCGACTCAAAAAGAAAAAATAAAGAGGAAGCGTGAAGACATCCATGCCCCTCAAATGCTGGTGTCGGCCAGGCTCAGTGGCTCAGCCTGTAATCCCAGCACTTTGGGAGGCTGAGGTGAGTGGATTGCCTGAGCACACGGGTTCAAGACCCGCCCGGGCAACTTGGCGAGCCCTCGTCTGTACAATAAATCAAAAACTAGCCGGGAGTGGTAGCATGCGCCTGTAATTCCGGCTACTCGGAAGGCTGAGGCGGAAGGATCGCCGGAGCCCAGCAGGTCGAGGCTGCGGTGGCCGGGAGCGGCCACTGCACTCCAGCCTGGGCGATGGAGTGAGACTCCAACTCAAAAAAAAAAGAATGTTGGTGTCTGTGGGTCTCTCCCATACTGGCCAGTTTTCTGAGCAGGACTCTCCTGACCCTTAATCTGCGGAGGAGGGGAAGCGAGCAGGCTGGGAGCTCACTCTGCGCTGTTTGGACTTACTCCCCGGGGAGCTGAGCTGTCAGTGAGAGGGTGTTAGGAAGGACTTGTCGACTTGGGCTTGCCCTCGGGAGCATGGGGGAAGCGGGGCTTGACTCTGGATTGGACGCTGTCAGGAAGCTGGGATAACCCTATGACTGTCTTGATAAATCTCATCTGGAAGGGGGCAGCGAGGGGAGGCCAAAGCCAACGGCGAGGAAGTAGCAGTCACTTGCATTAGTCAGGTTTCAGGGAGGCCTGACACAAGACTGCAGGCTGGTCTTGTTTCTGTCTTCACCCATCTTGGTCACAGCACGGCCTTGCCTGATGTTGATGCTCCAGAGCATTGCCTGTGTCCAACAGGATGTCACTGAGACAGGGCTCATAAGGACATTCTCATCAGGGTGGCATTCTACCTCATCTTCAGCTGTCACTTGTGTCCCTGGGTCCTAAATCCCTGGTTTAGCCTTTTCAGAGGGGAAATCTCTCGATTTCTGTGATTGTGTGGGTTGGAGGAAGGATCTAATATCAGTGTTCCCTAAGGCCTAGATAGACTTGAGGAATTTTGTGGTGGCATCCACATCACCTAGATGTAGCACATTCACCATGTGAAGTGCACAGTCTGGGACAGAGACACAATCACGGTGACATGCAGCCGTCACCCCCTTCCATCCACAGAGCTTGCTCATCCTCCCAACGGGAACCCTGTCCCAGCTCCCCCTCCCCCAGGCCCCAGCACCCACCCTTCTACTGCCTGTCGCTATGGATGTCACCACTCTAGGGGCCTTGCAGAAGCGGAGGCCTCCAGTATTTGTCCTCTAGTGATGGTTTCATGGAGCACGGTGTCTGCCAGGCTCAGCCATACTGGAGTGAGTGTCACAGTGTCCTTCCTTTCCCCCTACGACTTGCACCTTTGTGTGTTCCTCCACGATGGGGTTTTCAAGGAGCAGAGAGCAGGACAAGTGTTTGGCCTGCCACAGATGAGTCCTCATTCTCACTTTTGACTGTAATACCAGAGTTTTCTGGATGTTTCCATCCCTGGAAAAGGAATTTCTTACCTCCCAAAGCTTTCTCCTCCCTCCCCCACACTGCCCACGAGGCAGGCTGCTGTCATCATTCCACGGGACATCTTTGAAGTAAACAGTTTGATTGAGGTACAGCTCACATAACCATTGAAAGTAGACAGCCGGGCTCCGGTGGCTCAGCCTGTAATCCCAGGCCTTTGGGAGGCTGAGGTGAGTGGATTGCCTGAGTCCGCGGGTTCGAGACCCACCTGGGCAGCGAGACCTCATCTCTACAATCAATCAAAAAATCGACCGGGCGTGGTAGCACATGCCTGTAATTCCGGCTACTCGGAAGGCTGAGGCAGAAGGATCGCCGGAGCCCAGCAGGGCGAGGCTGCGGTGGCCGGGAGCGGCCACTGCACTCCAGTCTGGGCGACAGAGTGAGACTCCGATTCAAAAAAAAAAAAAGAAAGTAGACAATTCTTCCTTGATGATCAGGGAATGAGAAACAATAAAACGAACAATTCAATGGCTTTTAGCATATCCACAGAGCTGTGCAACCATCACCAGTGTCCAATTTCAGAACATTCTCATCACCCTGGAGAGAAACCCTATACCCATCTCTCCCCATCCACCCCCCACCCCCGCCAGTGCCCCTGGCACCCACTCATCTGCTTTCTGTCTCTGTGGATGTGCCTATCTGGACGTCTTATGTAAGTGGCCGCCTATGCCATGTGGCTTCTGTGGCTGGCCCCTTCACTCAGCACCGTGTTTCCAAGGTCCGTCCGAGCTGTAGCATGGGCCTGCACTTCATTCCTTTCTCTGGGTGGACAGCATTCTACTGTGTGGAGAGATTGCATGCTGTCTGTCCATCTGTCTGTCAGCGGACACCAGAACTGTTTCCACCTTTGGACTGTTGTGAGTAATGCTACCATGAACATCGGCGGCCGAGTCCTGGTGTGGACGTATGTGTTCATTTCTTGGGGGCCAGGCCAGTGGTCCTCCACTCAGCTATCAGAAAGCAGAAGCATGCTTGGTTCCCTCATGACCCTGGAGATCTCATCCACACTCCCACGCCCGAGCCCTCTGTGCCCAGGCCTGGCCCTCAGCCCCAGACGCCTCTTGCAGGTAGTGGAGATCCAGGTTGAGATGGAGCTGCGGGACGAGATTTTGCCCAGAGCCCAGAACATTCAGAGTCGCCTGGACCGACAGGCCATCGAGACGGAGGAGGTATGGGTGCTAGCGTGGACTGGGACGGGGACCTTGCACCTCTAGGTAGAAAAACAAATCGAGATCGGGTCTCGCTGTGTTGCCCAGGCTGGTCTCGAGCTCCTGGACTCGAACGATCCTCCCATCTCTGCCTCCCCAGTGGCTGGGACACCAGGTGTGCGTCATTGCACCTGGCTCAAGACTGGAAGCCTCGAGAGCTTGGTCTTCCCCTCCCTTCCGGCTTGGGCTTCCTGTCCCCCACCTTGTCTCCCACTTCTCACCGCCCTGGTGCCATCCCCTGCCCAGGTGAACAAGACGCTGAAGGCCACCCTGCAGGCCCTGCTGGAGGTGGTGGCATCGGATGATGGGGATGTGCTGGACTGCTTCCAGACCAGCCCTTCCACCGAGTCCCTCAAGTCCACCAGCTCGGACCCAGGCACTCGGCAGGCCGGCCGGAGGCGGGTCCAGCAGCAGGAGACTGAGACCTTCTACATCACGGTGGGGAGGGCCGGGCGGGGCGGGCGGGGCCACACCGGGGCTGGGGCGGGCCAGAGGGGGGACCCGGAGCAGGGACTAACACTCGGGGCTGTCCTTGGGGCTTCCCAGAAGCTCCAGGAGTATCTGAGCGGACGGAGCATCCTTGCCAAGCTACAGGCCAAGCACGAGAAGCTGCAGGAGGCCCTACAGCGAGGTGGGCCCTGTGCCGCCCCCACCCTTCCTCTCTGCTCTCCTCTCCCCTGCCTGTGCTCCTCCCGGCCTCGCCTGCCTGCGCCCTTCACACACCTCTCGCCCTGGCTGTCTCGGAGGCCCGGCCCGAAAGGCAGACCGACACTTTCTTCTCCCCAGGTGACAAGGAGGAGCGGGAGATGTCTTGGTGAGTCCTTCCTGAGGGGTGGCTTGTTCCGAGAACTGGACTTCTGCGACGGTTCCCCCATCTCTTCTCTCCACGGGGCCAAGCTCTGCGGCCCAGTGCCTTGTGGCCTCGATGTCCCGGTTTGCCCAGTGGATTCTGGAAGAACTGGAGAGGTCCAGAGCTCTGCTCTGCTGGGCTGGGGGTGGGGCATCCCAGTCTCTTCTCAGAGGCAGCTCCCGTTCACCACAGGACCCAGTACACGCAGAGAAAACTCCAGAAGAGCCGCCACCCCCGCCCCAGCTCCCAGTATAACCAGAGGCTCTTTGGGGGAGACATGGAGAAGTTTATCCAGGTACTTGCTTTGCCTGTATGTGCTGGCCTGTCTCCAGCGCCAGGTCATCTCTGTGCCCTGAGCAGCTGCCTGAGCCCAGCACCTTCCGTTCTCCATCACTGGTCGACTCTTCCTTCCTGGGTGGGCCTTTTCCCAGCCTCTGCTGGGCTCCCCTGGGGCCTCCGCTGACTGAAGGAAGCGTCCTTAACTAGTAACAGGAACATACAAAAGCTTGTTTAGGGGCAAGACATTGCGAGCTTTCCCCTGCGACTGGCGTCGCCACAGGACACCCACAAGCCCCACTCTGGCCAGCTTACTTGCTACTGGGGGGCCTCCACAGTGAAATCAGGGGAGCAAGAGAAACCAGAAAAGAGGGATCGCTACTGTCATTGGTACAGAATCGAATTGCTTTTTTTTTTTGAGTTGGAGTCTCACTCTGCCGCCCAGACTGGAGTACAGTGGCACGCTCCCGGCCACCGCAGCCTCGACCTGCTGGGCTCCGATGATCCTTCTGCCTCAGCCTTCCGAGTCGACGGGCCGGCTAATTTTTGAGTTATTGTAGAGACGAGGTCTCACCAAGTTGCCCGGGTGGGTCTCAAACGGACAGGCTCAGGCAATCCACTCGCCTCAGCCTCCTAAAGTGCTGGGATTATAGGCCAAGCCACCGAGCCCGACTTCAGATTGCATTTTTACATTCCAGCGACAAGCCACTTACAAATAAGCTGTAAGGTGCTACCTAAAACAGCATCCAGAAGACTAGACACCTAAGAGTGAGGCTAACAAACGAAAATGTGTAGTAAGAGAAACTAAAAGTGATCCAGGTTGGGCGCTGTGGCTTGCACCTGTAATCCCAGCACTTTGGGAGGCCAAGGCGGGAGGATTGCTTGAGCCCAGGAACTCAAGACCAGTCTGGGCAACACCGCAAGACTTCATCTCTACAACAAAATTAAAAAATGTGTCAAGTGTGGCATGCACCTGTAAGTCCTAGTACTTTGGGAGGCCAAGGAGGAGGAGGTCAGGAGTTGGAGTGAGCCATGATTGTGCCACTGCACTCCAGCCTGGGTGACAGAATGATGCCCTGACTCAAAAACACAAAAGTGATCCAGTGACAAAACTGGACATGCTGTGTCCGTGGTGAAGTCAAACCCTCTCTGTCCCCAGAGCTCAGGCCAGCCCGTGCCCCTGGTGGTGGAGAGCTGTATCCGCTTCATTAACCTCCACGGTAAGCGCTTCACTGAACTCGGCGGCGAGGCCCAGCCCCTCCTGCTGCCCTGACCCTCAGCACCCAGCACCTGGCGTAGGGGTGGCAGTCCTGGAAGGGTGGGGACTCGGTGCCCACCGTCTCCCTGTCCCTTGCAGGCCTGCAGCACGAGGGCATCTTCCGAGTATCGGGTGCACAGCCCCGGGTATCAGAGATCCGAGATGCCTTCGAGAGAGGTGGGGTCGGGCAGGCCGTGTGGGGGTGGGGGTGGGTGCCGGGACCGACGCCACCTCCTCACCTCGCTGCGTTGCCCGCCCGTAGGGGAGGACCCCCCTGGTGGAAGGCTGCACGGCCCACGACCTGGACTCAGTGGCCGGGGTGCTGAAGCTCTATTTCCGGAGCCTGGAGCCCCCGATCTTTTCCCCGGACCTGTTTGGCGAACTGCTGGCATCTTCGGGTGAGGCTGGGGCCTGAGGCTGGCCGCGGGGAGGACCACCTGCTGGTGGCCCCCCTCACGAGGCTCTCTCTGGGGGCGGCTTTGGCCACAGAGCTGGAGGCCGCGGCAGCCCGGGTGGAGCACGTGAGCCGCCTGTTGGCACAGCTGCCCACGGCGGTGCTGGTGGTGCTGCGTTACCTCTTCACCTTCCTCAACCAGTGAGTGCCGGCGGGGCGGGTGCTGGTGGGGTGGAGCGGGCATGGGCGCCCGCGAGCTCCTGGCGTCTGGCCCGCGTGTCCCCCAGCCTGGCCCAGTACAGCGATGAGAACATGATGGACCCCTACAACCTGGCCGTGTGCTTCGGGCCGACGCTGCTGCCCATACCTGCTGGGCAGGACCCAGTGGCCCTGCAGGGCCGGGTGAACCAGCTGGTACAGACGCTCATCCTGCAGCCCACCCGGGTCTTTCCGCCCCTGACTGCACTGCCGGGGCCCGTCTACGAGAAATGCATGGCTCCACCTTCTGCCGGCTGCCTGGGGTACGTCTCTTGGTGTTGCGGGGGCAGGGAGGACAGTGGAAGGGAGCACCCCTCATTCACCCCGCTGTGCTCCCAACCCCAGGGACACCCAACTGGAGAGCCTGGCGGGGGAGCACGAGCCGGAGCTGGAAGCCGAGAGCCCCGCGCTGGAGGAGGGTGAGGGGCCGGGCAGGGGAGCCCCGCCCCGTCCCGCCCGGCATGCCCACAGCCCCCACCTGGACCCCTCTTCTCCCCAGACCTGGAGGGCGTCGTGGAGGCTGTGGCCTGCTTTGCGTACACGGGCCGCACGGCCCAGGAGCTGACGTTCCGGCGGGGAGACGTGCTGCGGCTGCACGAGAGGGCGTCGAGCGACTGGTGGCGGGGGGAGCTGGCCGGCGCGCGGGGCCTCGTCCCCCACAAGTACATCACGCTGCCCGCGGGGTGAGTGTGTGGCCGAGTCGGGTTCCGTGGGTCTGGCTGGCACTGAAGCTGCTGGCCGCAGCTCCCTGGGCTGGGAAGGAGCCCTCAGAGCGGACCGGTCCTTCCCTCCCCAGGGCAGAGAGACTGCTGGCGCGTGCCGGGCCGCAGGCCGCAGGGGAGCCAGGGAGCAGTCCCGAGGGCCTCCTGGCTGCGGAGTTCGTCCACCGGTGAGCAGGGAGGAGACAGGCCTTCTGGAGCAGCGGTCATGCTTGCTGTCCTAAGCGGGGAGGCAGGCTCAGGCCACGTAGAGGCCGGGAGTTGTCAGATGGTGGACGCCAAGGACAGAATGGGCCAGCCTGGCTGTGACAGGGAGAGGCTTTAGCGCTTGGAGAGCCCTGGAGCTAGCCTTTCCCCTGGCCACACCCAGGACGGGAGGGCTGCTGCCAGGTTAGCTCGGGGACTTCCCATAGCCTCCAGGCTCACTGTCTGTGCCCTGCAGGCCCGAGCCGTGCACCCCCACTGAGGCTGTGGCCCCCTCTGGACACAGACGGCACTGCTTGGTCCCAGCCTCCCCGGAGCAGCACGTGGAGGTGGATAAGGTGAGAGCCAGGACAGGGTATGTGGCAGGCGGGGCCTCTCCTGGGGAGTCCCAGCCTCTCCCTAGGAACCAAGCTCCTCCTTCCCCGAGGTTCTGTCCTCCCTGGCTTCAGCTCAGGGCTGCCTGCTGCCCCTCCAGCAGGCCCAAGGCCGAGCCCGGGAGGGGCAGGAGGGCAAGGGTGTGAGGGTTGGGAGGGTCAGGGACATGGGAGCAGGGGTGAGGGGACAGAGGATGCTTGGTCTGTCTGGGGCTCATGCATGGGGCTGCAAGCCTGGTTCTTGAGCACAGACATGGCGGAGTCGAGTTGAGGCTGTCTACACTGGTGGGGACGAGGGACTCTGGGCAGATTTCAAGGCAGGCGTCTGTAGCCAGGCTAGGTAACAGGCGGTACATTGCAGGTGCTTGGCACGCCAGGGAGGATGACAGGGACAGATGGCAAGGAGGTGGGGGGGTGACTGGCCGAGGGGCAGGCGGGGTAGCAGCAGCTCTTGCAGGAGCAGGAGGCAGACTCAGGACGTGGACCCGGCGAGGACACAGCCTGGGGAGACCCCACTCTGTGCTGTGTGTGATGGGCCCTGTGAGCCCCGATGGGTTGAGCACGGAAGCCCTGAGGACAGTCTCTGGGCCTGAGAGTGTGTGGGTTTCCCAAGTCTGGCCCAGCCCCCAGGTCTAGGAGCCCGGGGCCAGTGCGGTGGACAGATAGAAGAAGAAGTCGGGGAGGGCAGCTGTGTGAGTCTGCACGCTGGCGGCCCCCGAGGCCATGGAAGGGACTGTGGTCTCAGGCACAAAGAGAGGGGGCCCAGGCCTGGCCAGAGGGGCCCCCATTTCAGGGCTAGGCCAAGGAATTGCTGTCTCCAGAAGAGACTACACAGAGACACCAAAAGTGGTAGGAGGTACCAGGCTTGGTGGCTCACGCCTGTAATCCCAGCACTTTGGGAGGCTGAGGCAGGAGGATTTGCTTGAGCCCAGGGATTGGAGACCAGCCTGGGCGACATGGCGAGACCTAGTTTCTATAAAAAGAAAGAAAGAAAGCAGGAGGGAAGTCAGATGTGGAGTGGGGGAGGTGGCCTGGAGGGAGGGAGGGTGGGCAGCTGGGCCCAGAACTGTGTGGCTCGTGGAGAGGAGGGGCCTGGTGACAGGGTGATGGCCAAGGGCTTTGTCTTTGGAATGAGAGGAGCTCAGGTGGAGGCGCGGCAGAGTCCGTGAGGGAGCGGCCTGGCAGGTGGGGGACACCCCTGAACCCCACCCTTCCTTTCCCCTCTGCCAGGCTGTGGCCCCGAACATGGACTCCGTGTTTAAGGAGCTCTTGGGCAAGACTGCCGTCCGCCAGGGACTCGGGCCAACACCTGCCACCTCCCCCAGCGCAGGACCCCGAAGCCCTAAGGCTCCAGCCTGTGGCCGTCTGGGCAAGAACAAAGGCTTCCCCCGTGGTCCCAGGTCCCCAGCCTCCCCCTCGGCGTCCCATCCCCAGAGCCCGGACTCGACCTTCAAGCTACACTGAGGTGCTGCCGGCAGAGCCAGGCGACCTGCTGCCTCAGTAGGACCTGCCCTGCCTCAGGCTCTTTGCTTCTCCCTGCCCCTGTCCGGCAAGTGCATGGCACCTGCTCTTGACCCTATGCAGATAGGAGGGCTCAGGCTCCACGCCTGCCTGCCCTCAGCCCTGGCCCCTTGGGAGGCAGCCGTCACGGGCTGCCGGGTGGCGGGCACCCTTGCCCAGAGGAACGGGCCCCCAGCACACAGGCCAGCTCTGCGTCAGCTGTCTGGCTGGGCTCCGTGGCGATTCATAAAGACCTATGCGTTGATGCCTGATGTGAGCCAGCTCTCTGTCTCGTGGGCTGGGCAGGTGGATTCAGGGCCAGCCCCTGGTACCCCCACTGCTGTGGGCCAGGCGCTGGGGCACCGGGTTGGGTGACTGAACAGCTGGTATCGAGCAGTCCGTGCAGGACTGTGCCGCTGGGGACCCACAACTTTGAAGGCTTGGTCGCCTGCATCGAGGTTCCAGAGCCACGCGTGCGTCTGTGGCTTTGGGGGGATCTGTGGGCGTCTCCAAGCTGCCTCCACACCTCCCCGTACCCTAATCCAAGGAGACCCTCGCTGTGTGGAAAACGAGTGACAACGTTTATTAGGGATAGAACGAGGAGGGAGGGGAGCAGGGAGGGATTCAGAGGCACAGGCAGGAAGGTGCCCTGGCCCCACCCTTCTCCTTCCTCTTTGCCCCCCCACCCCCGCCAGACCTCCGTCTCACCGCAGCACGCAGCACGTGCTCCCGTGTTGCCTGCCACCCCCGGACGCCGTGGTCCTCTGCCACCGCCCCTCCCCACGCCTGGCGCAGAGGCCAGCCCAAGGGGCCCCTCAGGGTCCCAGAGCCCAGCGGCCTCCGTGTACAGCTGGGGCTGCCCAGGGCCACACGGTGTGGCAGTGATGGGTTCCCAGGGTCTGGCCAGTTCTCCGTGGGTCGCCCTCTCCCAGGCAGGCAGCCGAACTTCGCAGAGCCTCAGGAGGAAGTGTCCTTGGCCAGGGAGGAGTTGGCGGTCGCGCAGGACTCGTCCGGGGGCCCCAGGCTGGGCAGGGTGTGCCTCCGGGCACAGCAGAGCCAGCTGCGCAGCTCCGAGGACACGCTGCTGCTGAAGGAGGCGTAGATCCAGGGGTTGGTGCAGCTGTTAAGGCTGGCCAGCAGCATGAGCAGCACGAAGGGGGGCCCTGCGGGGTGGAGGCCAGGCTGGGCTCAGGGTGTCCGTGGGGCTCATCGCGCAGGCGCGCAAGCGGGTGGATGGGGAGACATGCGTGCAGCTGGGCCCAGTGGCCCCCCGTGGCCCCAGCCACGGCCGCACCCACCTTCCCGAGGCGCCTGCGGGTCCCAGGCTGCCCACAGCTGCACGAGGAAGAAGGGCGCCCAGCACAGAACGTAGACGATCACGATCACCAGCGTCATCCTCACGGTCTTGGCCACGGCTGCGGACACGCGCGCTCCCTCGCTGGGGCTGCCCGTCTGGCGTCCCCCGCGGCGCCGCCCAGCCCTCTCCGACGGCCCTGGCACCAGGCTGGCGTGAATCTCCGGAAGATGAGCACCTGGCAGGCGGCGATACCCAGGGCGGGTGCCACGAACACCATCAAGGCGATCCAGGTGACGTAGGCACGAAGACCCCAGGGCTCCGCAAAGCGGGCCCAGCAGTCGAGGGCCCCCGTGCCGTCTTCCACGTCGCGCTGGGCGAAGATGAAGAGCTGGGGCAGGCTGAGGAGGAGCGAGAAGGCCCAGGCCACCAGCACTGGCCGGTTCCAGCGAGCCCCACCTCCGTGGCGGTATGCCAGCATGGGGCGGCAGATGGCGCGGTGGCGGTCCAGCGTCATGGCCAAGATCATGTAGGAGGAGGCATACATGCCCACCATCTGCAGGTACTTCACGGCCCGACACAGGGCATCGGGCCCACGGAAGCGGTCAGTGGCATCCCAGGCCAGCTGGGGCAGCACTTGGAACAGAGCCACGGCCAGGTCGGCCAGGCACAAGTGGCAGATGAAGACATGCATGGGTGCCCAGCGGCCCCTCCGGCCCCTCCGCGCCAGGGCTCCCAGGACCAGGGCATTGCTCAGGGCCACAGCCACAAAGACCGTGGAGAGCAGGGCCAGCTCTGCCCGGGCTAGCAGCGGGTCCCGGGTGTCTGGTGGCTTCTGGCTGCTGTTGCTGGGTGGGCTGGGTGAGGAGAGGGGCCCAGGCACGGCTGGGCAGGGGCAGGGGAGAGGGCGAGTTAGGAGGGGCCACGCAGGGGGACTCAAGCCCGAGGAGGTTTCCACCGGCTGCCAGAGCTGGTGACTGGGCAGCCGGCACTCTGGGCCCCAGCTTCCCACCCCCACGTGACACCCACCCCTCGGCCCTAGAGGGAGGGTGGGCGAGGTCTCAGAAAGAGGGGCACCTGGAGCAGCAAAGCCACTATGCCCACCTGGCTCACCCGGGGGTGCAGGGGCCGGGACCTTACCAGAGGTGGTGGACGCCACGAGCATGGTGGGGCCGCGGCAGGTTTCCTGAGCGCCTGGAGGAGACGGGGCCGACTCAGCCTCCGCCCGAGGGCCCGGCCCTACTGCCCAGGGTCTCTGGATGGGAGTCCTTAGAGAGGTGCCAGGGTGGCAGGTGCCCGTCAGGGTGTGTGAGTGGGGATCCAGCCTGTGCCCAGTTCTGGGCGTGGAAGACGAGAGGGACAGTCAGAATGGCAGGATCACAGAGCCCAGGACCCAGCCAGACAGCCCAAGAGACTTGGGTTTGGGAGTGGGCGCCCAACGCGGGCACACAGACCCCCTGCCTTGACAGGGGCCGAGAGAGGCCACCAGTGGAGGGTGGGGACTGGGCAGGAACAGCCAAGTGTGCCCCCCCGCAGCCCCTTTACAGTCCCTTACCTGGCCGGGCTCCTGGGCTCCCGGGCGGCTGGGCGGCGGCGTGAAGGTGGCCAGGGTGCTCAGCTCCGTTCTCCATCGCCTGCCCCGCCCCAGCCCAGCCTCTGGGAGTGACCTGGCCAGGAGGGGACTTCCTCCCCCTCCCCCACCCACATGCCTTCCCAGCCTGCCGGCCACCAGGAAGTAAGCTCCTGGCCTCCTCTGCTTCCCTTCCTGCCCCTGAGCTCCTTGGTTCGCCCCAGGACTCCCCCCACCAATGCCCGGATCCCACCTCAGCGGGTTCCCGACTTGGCCAGTGCAGCCTGCACGCCCATCACTCTCTCCCTCTGCCTCCGCTCACTCTACAGGGCCCACCTTACCAGATTGTCTGGCTTGGCAGTGCTCGTGGAGATCACTTAGTTCAGCACCTCCATTTTATAAGTGGGGAAACTGAGGTCAGGGATGAGTGGGCCTGGCCCCAGGATCACACGGCTTTCTGATGGCAAAACTCCTCTGCCCCTCTTGGGGCCCAGGCGAGGGAGGGGTGAGGCACCCTCCTCGGGCCCCTCCCAGGCCCTCGTGGGCCCCTCCTCCTCCTCAATTAGGGCCCGGTTGGCCGGAGATGAGGGACAGGAAGGGAGGGGGTGGGGCAGGGGCCAGGCGGGCTTAATGTGCCCCTGTGAGGTCCAGCTTCCTCCCCAGGGTCCTGTGGGAGCCAGGGACACCCCCACCCTCTTCCTCCTCCCCGACCTGCGCTACCTATCCCAGAAGGAGGGGGCTGGGGCCTCCGCGGGCTCCTGTGCGCCTCTCTCTGCCTCACACACGTCCTGACATACGTGATGCAGCCACTCGCCCAGAAAGATGCACTTGACAGCCACACACTCACGGCCATGGACACACGATGTGCGTGGGGTGCGCATTCCCTGTACCTGTTCTGTGGAGGGGCTGAGGGGGCGCCTCCATGCCTGGGGCTCGGGGTGGGACCCGCCCCGCCCCGCCCCCTCCCCTCCGCAGCCACATCCCAGGCACTCTCCCCCCTCCCCCGGCCCTGCTGGCTTGGCCCAGGCCGGCCGGCCCAGCCCCAGGCAACTTCTTTTTTCCTGTTTGCGTGTCCTCCCTGTTGCCCTGGAAGGCCGGGACCAAAACAGCCTCCGATGACCAGGCGGCCAAGGCCTCTCCTTCCTGCCCGGGAGTCTGGCGGTGCCCCACCCTCCCAGCTCCCATGGGGTGGGCGATTGCCACTCACCATCCCCACTGCAGGGCCACACAGCACACCACACCACAGACGTGCACACCACATACACCACGCCACATATCACACGCCACATACCACACACGTGCACCCACCGCACAGCCCCCCACACCACGCATGCACATTTCTCTCGTGACTGCAGAGCCCTTTGGAAGCTGGTTGCCGACGCCGAGCCCAGGCCCGAACGCTCCGCTGCAGCCCACGGTCCTGCGCTCTCCCTGGAACCTGTACACACCCTTAGTACCCAGGAGCAGCAAATGCGTCTCCTGATGCCATGAGACCAGCACATGGGAAGCAGAGCCCACCCTGGGCCGGATTCCCACGCGGATGGCTCAGGGAAAGCCTCTGGGCCAAGCCCCTCCACCCAGGGCTCTCTCTTTTCCTTCCTCGAGTCCGCCTCCCTCGTGCCACCCAGAGTGGCCTCGGAGACCCAGTGTCGAGGAGACAGATTTCCTTGTCATAGGATGACACCTCTCATTTGGCAGAAAAGTTAAGGACCCTGACTCGGGAACCAGACGAGGCAAGGCTCCAGTCCCTGCTCTGCCACTCTCTAGCCGTGTGACCTGGACAGGCCTGCCCCAGCTGTGCCCCTCAGCGTCCCGTCTGTGGGATGGGAGTGGAGTGATTGGGAGTTGAACGGTGGTCCTGGCAGGTCCTTCTGTCACCCCGCCCAGAGCCGCACAGGGCAAGGGAGTGATGCCAGCCTTTTGGGGTACACGGGCGGCCATCTCCTTATCAGTCTCTCTGCCTGAATGAGGCCATGTGGGACCAGATCCTGATGCTGAGCTGGGAACCCCGAGCCACGTGGTCAGGGCTGTGGCCACCTCTGCTCCCTGGACCACGTTTCCTATGGTCAAACCTGGGGGGAAGTCTTGAGGAAGGGCCCCCACTGCGGTCTTCTCTGCGTCCCCGAAGCAAGGGACAGGACGTGTGTCCACCTCAAGGCCAGGACAAGTGTGGGGAGATTCTGGAAGGGGCTGAGAGCCACCAAGGCAGGTAGGCCAGGAGACGTGGGGCTGCTCCATGGGAAGAAGGGCTGACTGGGCTCATTCACCTTCAGGGCCACGTGAGTCAGCAAAGATGGCACGGGGCTGCCCAGAAGGCCCCTCCCCCAGGACAGCGTCAGCCAAGGCAGGGCACCTACTTGGGGAGGGTGCCAGGCCCTCACCCCCCAGCGCAGCCTTCTCTGCACACCCCCGTGGGTCCCTCTAAGATTTGCAGAAAGGGCTCTGGCCGGATGTGGTGGCTCAAGTATCCCAGCACTTTGGAAGGTGAAGGAGGCGAGAGGATTCCCTGAGCCCATGGGTTCGAGATCAGCCTGGGCAACAGGGCGAGACCTTGTCTCTACAATAAATAAAAAAATGAGCTGGGCGTGGTGGTGCACGCCTGTGGTTCCAGCTACTCGGAAGGCTGAGGTGTGGAAGGATTGCCTGACCAGCAAGTTGAGGCTGCGATGGCCGTGAGCATGCCACTGTACTTCAGCCTGGGTGACAGAGTGAGACCTTGACTCAAAAAAGAAAGAAAGGGCTCTGAGTGGCCAAGGTGTGGCCCCTCTTCCCCCCAGCCAGTGTCTGAGCAGAGGAGGGTGGAGAGGCTTGGGTGGGGGGCACTGACTGTCCTTCTGTATTTATGAGTTCCCTATGATCGAAACCCTTCACTCAGAAACCACTGGGGCTTTGGACCTGGAAGGAACAGGGCCTGCCCGAGGAGGGCATCGGCCTGTGCAGAGGGGGGTGGCGGCAGGGAGACCAGCAGAGGCTGTACAGGCTGAGAGAAATGGTGTTGATTTTTTTTTGAGTTGGAGTCTCACTCCGTCACCCAGGCTGGAGGGCAGTGGCACGCTGGGCTCAGGCGATTCTTCTGCCACAGCTTTCCAAGTAGCTGGAACTACAGGCACATGCCACCACGCCCAGCTTGTTTTTTGATTTATTGTACAGACGAGGCCTCACCAAGTTGCCCAGGCTGGTCTCCAACCCCCAGGACTCAGGCAGTCCTCTCGCCTCGACTTCCCAAAGGCTGCCCCCAGATGGCCTCCAGGTCATCACCTGAGGGCCAGGCCCCCCCCCCCAGGCAGGAGGCGTCCCCGTTTGGATTAAAGTCATCCAAAGAGGCGGCTGCTTCCTGGCAAAGCTGCAGAGATTTAAACAAAAGAGGCAACTTCCCTCCCCATCTGGCCTCGGTCCCTGGCAGTGAGTGGACTCTTTGGGTCTGTCGGTCTGACCTTCGTGCTCTTGCCAGACGCTGTTCTTCCTCCATTGTTGTTACATCCATAGCGGCACATTCAGCGTTCAGTGCTTACACGCTGTGACTGTGTGACTGCCCTCCACAGCCAGGCCCCATGTGCGTGGTGATCTCTCCTCCAAAGGGCTTTTAAGATCAGCTTTATGAGCCGGGTTCGGTGGCTCAGCCTGTAATCCCATGCCTTTGGGAGGCTGAGGTGAGTGGATTGCCTGAGCCCGCGGGTTCAAGACCCGCCTGGGCAACTTGACGAGACCTCATCTCTACAATAAATCAAAAAATCAGCCGGGCATGGTAGCGCATGCCTGTAATTCCGGCTACTTGGAAGGCTGAGGTGGAAGGATTGCTGGAGCCCAGCAGTTTGAGGCTGCAATGGCCGGGAGCAGCCACTGCACTCCAGTCTGTGTGACAGAGCGAGACTCTTTATTGAGGTGTGATGAGCATACAGCTAAATGCACTCCTTTTAATTGTGGTGTTTGATAAGGTTTGGCAAAAGCATACAGTCATATAACCACAACCACAATCATGACATAGAATAAACATTTGCATCGTTCCAGAAAGTTCCCTCATGGCCCTTCACAGTCAATCTTCTCCTACCTGGAGCCTAACAACCACGAATCTATCGCTATAGATTTGCTTTCCCTGGATTTTTATATAAATAGAATCCTAGATGTTGGGAGCTGGCCACGGAGGCCCACTGAGCGTTAGGGATCAGGAAGGGCCGTTGACCCCAAGACCACTAGGATGCGTTCAGGAGTTATTGACCCCATTTCCTCCCCCGTTCTACTCAGCACTAACCAGATTAAGCTCCTGTGAGCTAAAAACGTAGAAACTCTGAGATGGGGATGAACACAAGCTAACTTTAGAAGCTCATTGCTCCCATTCTTCCACAAACTGCAGTTTTGGCTTTCACACAACTTATAATTCAAACTTGGGTCACATCTAAGAGCCTTAGTATTGGTCACAGGCTTCTGGGTCCTGTATATGCATCAAAATCTTTTCAACAGTTTTGTTCTCAATTTAATATTTTTCATTCTACAGGAATTCCTTATAACCCGCAGGGTCAAGCCATAGTTGAAAGAGCCCATCAAACTTTAAAAAATCAAATACATAAATTACAAGAGGGGGAGTTTAGGTATAGTTCTCCTCATCATGTTTTAAATCATGCTTTATTTGTTATAAACCATTTAAATTTGGATTCTTCAGGCAATTCAGCTATGGCTGGACACTGGAACCCAGAAGGAAATGTTAAACCTATGGTAAAATGGAAGGATCTTCTCACAGGCCAATGGAGAGGGCCTGATATATTACTAACCAGTGGGAGAGGATATGCTTGCATATTTCCACAGGATGCATCAACTCCTGTTTGGATTCCTGATCAATTCATTCGAAATGCCCCTGCTAACCCAAAGACTGAGATGGGTGGCATGAATCCTGTTGAATCAAAGGAATAGACCGGAGAAAAATATAAACAAAATAAGGGCTTTCACTTCCTTTGTCCTCTCCTATTCCTCCTACAACTCCAATTCCTGCCTTCCCTACTACTCTTGTTTCTTGTAATCCATTCTGTGAGTTCCTTCGCCTTTATCTGAGAAGGAAGGGCAGGCGTCTACGGCCATGGCGCCTAGCTCTGACTTTCAGTCTTTCTCTTTTACCTTCGGAAAAGGGGCAGGTGCCAAAGGCCATGGCACCTGACCCCAGCCTCCAGTCTTTCTCTTTTACCTTTGGAGAGGGGGTGGGAGCCAAAGGCCACGGCACCTAACCCCAACCTCCAGACTTCTCACCCCCCGCCCTTCTCAAGGGGATGGCTCGAACAAAAGGATGTTAAAAATTCTTCTTTGTTGTCTTCTTATGATAAATTTCTCTCAAGTTCAACTTTCACAGACAGAAGTAAAGGAATCATATAAGTGAATCCTGTTAGCAAACTACAAAATAGGTGTTAATAAGCAGACTAGACTGGAAGGACAAGTTCTTTTGGATGTATTTTATCTCTCAGTCAGCACTGGCGCAGACTCCAAGACTTAGAAAAGGGCCCACAAACCCCTCAACTATAACTATTGGACACAGCCTTTAAAGTCTTTAACAACTGGGAGGAGAAAAGAATGCAGGACCAAAATCATAAGATAAACTTACTGCGTGCAGTCCGAGACATCGAGGTGGGAGAAGAGCTCACCATCTGCTACCTGGATATGCTGATGACCAGTGAGGAGTGCCAGAAGCAGCTGAGGGACCAATATTGCTTTAAGTGTGACTGTATCTGATGCCAAACCCAGGACAAGGTGATCTGCAACTCTTTCGCCATCTGTACTGCAGAGATGCAGGAAGTGGGTGTTGGCCTGTATCCTAGTATGTCTTTGTTCAATCACAGCTGTGACCCTAACTGTTCAATTGTGTTTAATGGACACCACCTCTCAGCTTACCTGCTTGTCCCTTCAATGATATGAAAAAGGACTGGTCACTCATCCAGCGAGATACGGGCTTCCTGAAATGGAGAGACTGTGCTTATAACTCTAAGGTGGACTATACTGTACCTGGTGAAAGACTATATATTAGTGACTGGGGTTTTAATGGCTCTACGCAATGTTTATAAGGTGTCTTGTACTGGGTGTATTTTTAACTAATTGTTTAACTAATACCTTTTACGAAGGTTTTGTTATTCTTGAGCAGCCATCTTATTTGATGATTCTTGTATAATTGTCATCTCGTTAGTATGATGCATATGGTTTACAGATATTGTATGAGGCTAATGCTCTTTTAGAAAGACAGAAAAGATTTTTGGCTACTTTTAATTTTAGGAGTTACAGCTTTAATAGCTACTTTTGAGCTGTAGCATTATCTAGGGAAGTTCATACAACTACGTTTGATGATCGGCTGTCTAAAAACATTTCTATTGCCATAGCTATTCAGGAAATCGTAGACCAGAAGTTGGAAAGTAAGGTTAGTGCTTTGGAGGAAGGAGTTTTAGCAGTAGGGCAAGAACTTGTGACCTTAAAAAAGAAATTGGCTCTCCACTGTCACTCTGAGTTTAAATCTGTCCATACTTGGGACAAAGTAACTTGGAATTTGGAGCCATTCGGACCTGAGTATAGACCTTACTAAATTACATCAAGAAATTCAGGCATCATTTGCTAATCAAAAATCATTAATGTCTATACTCATCAATGTGGGAATTTGCGGAGCAGTGATTCTTTTGTTGCTGTGTTTACTCCCAATCATCTTCAGAGTGCTAAAGAAGAGCAATACGGAATTTCATGGTTTCATGCTAAAAAATAAAAAAGGGGGAGATGTTGGGAGCCGGCCATGGAGGCCCACTGAGCGTTAGGGATCAGGAAGGGCCGTTGACCCCGAGACCACTAGGATGTGTTCGGGAGCTATCGACCCCATTTCCTCCCCCTTTCTACTCAGCACTAACCAGATTAAGCTCCTGTGAGCTCAAAACATAAAAACTCAGAGACCGGGACGAACACAAGCTAACTTTAGAAGCTCATTGCTCCCATTCTTCCACAAACTGCAGTTTTGGCTTTCATTCAACTTACAATTCAAACTCGTGTCACATCTAAGAGCCTTAGTATTGGTCACAGGCTTCTGGGTCATGATCTTAGGATTTATTGAAGGTGTAAATTGTAGAATACAGTTTTAGAAGACAGCCATTTTGTTGAAAGAATGCGGCTGGGTTACTTGCAGGTAGCCCACGGTGAACTTTGGACTGGGCCACATTCCAAACATTCTGAGATGGGCCACTTTCGTCTGTAAAGTAAATACTTAAGCTTCTATAGAATTGTTTAACTTGGCATAAATCAATCAGCTTAGGATGAAAAGGGTTTATAGAATATGTCAGTCACAGATTAGGTTATCCTTTGTTATGGGATTTTAAGATTATCATATGAAAAGGGTTTAAAGGCAATCATTGATTAAGTTTTCATGGATTAAGGTTTCTGGTGGGTGGGGGACGCCCCTCCCACATCTGACTTTGTGTATAAAAGACCCATTGTAATTCCCAATAACACTCATTTGCTTCTGCACTAGACTGGAGTCCAGTCTCTTTCTTTCTCTCTTCTTCCCCCCAATCGCCGACGCCGTCTCCACTTTTGGGGTACCCTGAACCCAGCTGGAGCTGGTCTCCGGCACCTGGAGTATGTAGTATTTTGCGTCTAGCTTCTTTCAGCATAATGCCTTTGGAATTCATCTCTGCTGTTCACGTCAGGAGTCTGATCCTTTTCAGTGCTAAGTAGTGTTCCACTGTTTGTTTATTCCATTATCAGTGGGTTTCTAGTTTGGAGCTGTTATGAATAAAGTTATTCTAAACACTTGAGTTCAAGCCTTTGTATGTGCGTTTTCATTTCTCTAGAGTAAATACTTAGGAGTGGTATTCCTATGAGTGTGATCTGTGTATGTTTGAGAAGATACTGCCCAGTTGTTTCTCACACTTGTTTGTTTTTTTTTTGAGTTGGAGTCTCACTCTGTCCCCAGACTGGAGTGCAGTGGCCGCTCCCGGCCACTGCAGCCTTGACCTGCTGGGCTCCGGCGATCTACTGGCGTGCACTACCACACCCGGCTAATTTTTTGATTTATTGTGGAGATGAGGTCTCGCCAAGTTGCCCAGGCGGGTCTCGAACCCGCGGGCTCAGGCAATCCACTCACCTCGGCCTCCCAAAGTGCTGGAGTTACAGGCTGAGCCACAGAGCCCGGCCTGTTTCTCACACTTGTATCATTTTGCCTTCACTCCTGCACTGCATGTGAGTTTCATTTTATTTGCTCTACATCTTTGCTTTGCTAGTATTGGGGACGATCAATCTTTACATTTTTTTAACCTCTTTAACTTGAAGCATTTTAGTGGTATTTTACTGGAGTTTTAATTTGCATTTTCCTTATGACTGATGTTTTTTTTTTTGAGTTGGAATCTCACTCTGTCACCCAGTGAGCCACCACGCCCAGCATGACTGATCATGTTAAACATCTTTTTTTTTTTTGAGCCAGAATCTCACTCTGTCACCCAGACTGGAGTGCAGTGGCACACTCACAGCCACCACAGCCTCAACCCGCTGGGCTCAGGTGATCCTTCTGCCTCAGCCTTCCAAGTAGAAACATCTTTTGAGCCAGGCGCAGTGGCTCACGCCTGCAATCCCAGCATTTTGGGAGGCGAAGGTGAGAGAATTGCCTGAGCCCACAGGTTCAAGACCAGCCTGGACAACATGACGAGACCTTGTCTCTACAATAAATCAAAAACTAGCTGGGCATGGCAGTACGCGCCTGTAGTTTCAGCTACTTGGAAGGCTGAGATGGCAGAAATGTCTGAGCCCAACAGATCGAGGCTGCAATGGCCATGAGCACACCACTGCACTCCAGCCTGGGTGACAGAGTGAGACTCCGAGTCAAAAAAAAAAAGAAAGAAACATCTTTTGATATATGTATTTCCCATTTGTATATCTTCTTTGGTAAAGTATCTAGTCAAATTTTTTGCCAATCATTGATGTGTGTGTGTGTTGGAGTCTCAGATGCCCAGGCTGGAATGCAGTGGCATGCTCACAGCTCACTGCAGCCGCCAACCCCTGAGCTCAAGCGATCCTTCCACCTCAGCCTCCTGAGTAGTTGGGACTACAGGCACGCACCGCCATGCCTGGTTTATTTTGTTTATTTTTTGTAGAGACGAGGTCTCACTGTATCACCCAGGCTGGTCTCAAACTCCTGGGCTCAAGCTAACCTCTTGCCTCAGCCAGACATACATGAACCACCGTACGCAGCCCATTTTTTTGCCAATTTTTTTTTCTTTTGAGTTGGAGTCTCACTCTTGTCACCCAGGCTGGAGTGCAGTGGCATGCTCATGGCCACTACAGCCTCGACCTGCTGGGTTCAGGCGATACTTCTGCCTCAGCCTTCCAGGTAGCCGGAACTACAGATGCACGCCACCGCGCCCGGCTAGTTTTTGTGGTTTATTGTAGAGACGAGGTCTCATCAAGTTGCCCAGACTGGTCTCGAACCTGCAGGCTCAGGCAATCCTCTCGCCTCTGCCTCCCAAAGTGCTGGGATTACAGGCTGAGCCACGGCGCCCGGTCTTTTTTGCCAAATTTTAAGAGTGTTATCTCAATTATTGAATTGAAGAGTTTTATTTTTATTTATTTATCTATTTATTTATTTTTGAGTTGGAGTTTCATTCCGTCGCCCAGACTGCAGTGCAGCGGCCGCTCCCGGCCACCGCAGCCTCGACCTGCCGGGCTCCCGCGATCCTTCCGCCTCAGCCTTCCAAGTAACTGGAAGCACAGGTGCGCGCTACCATGCCCGGCTAATTTTTTGATTTATTGTAGAGATGAGGTCTCGCCAAGTTGCCCAGGCGGGTCTCGAACCCGCAGGCTCAGGCAATCCACTCGCCTTGGCCTCCCAAGGCGCGGGATTACAGGCTGAGCCACCGAGCCCGGTTTATTCCTCTCATTTTCTTTCATTCTTTCTTTCCTCAATATGTAACCCAGGCTGGAGCTCAGTGGGCTATTCAGAGGTGCAATCGTAGCTCACTGCAGCCCATGAAGTCCTGGGCTCGAGTGATCCTCCCACCTCAGCCTCATAAGTAGTGGAACTACAGGTGTGCACTGTTGTTTTTCATTTTGATGGAGTCTAACATCACTGTTTTCCTTGATGGTTTGTGTTTTTTGTGTCTACCTAAAAGTCTTCACCTACTCCAATGTTGCAGATATTCTCCTATGATTTCTTCTAGAGGCTTTATGTTTGTAACTCTTACCTTTAGGTCTGATTCATGAGTTGAATTTTGTGCATGATGTGAGGCAAAGAACAAGATTTGTTCTTTTGCACATGGATACCCAGCTGTTCTGGCACCGTTTGTTCAAGACTGTCCTCCTCCCATTGAATTACCTTGGCACCTTTGCCAAAAATTAATTGATCGTGTGTGGGAGTCTATTTCTGGACTCTCACTTCAGTTTCTTTACCAATGCTACACTGTCCTGATTACTATAGAATTAGAGTAAACGAGGGTGCGCATGGTGGCTCACACTTAGCATCCCAGTACTTTGAGAGGCGAATGCAGGAGGATCACTTGAGGCTAGGAGTATGAGATCAGCCTGGGCAGCATAGCAAGGTCTCATCTCTACAAAACACGAAAAAACAAAGAAATTAGCCAGGCGTGGTAGTGCAGGTCTGTAGTCCCAGCTGCTTGGGAGTCTGAGGCAGAAGGATCGCTTGAGCCCAGGAAGTTGAGACTGTGATGAGCCGTGACTGTTCCACTGCACTCTAGCTTGGGCAACAGAGTAAGATCCTGACTCAAAAAAAAAAAGGGGGGGAGGGGGAGTGATCTTAAACTCAGATAGTATAAATCTTTCAGTGTCGGTCTTCTTCCTCAAAATCATTTTGGCTGGTCTAGGCAATTTGCATTGCCATGCAAATTTCAGAATCAGCTTGTCAGTTTACAGAGGGTGGAGGCTGCTGGGTTTTTATTGTGAGTGAATTGACTCTACAGAAAAAATCCAGAAAGAAGTGACATCTTAACAATAATGAGTCTTTCAGCCCATCAGTGTGATATTTCTCTCCATTTATTTCCAGTTCTTTGCTTCTTCCTAGTGACAATTTGTAGCTTTCAGTGCATGAGTTTTGCACATATGCTACTAAGTTGTCTCTAAGTATTTCATATTTTTGATATTGTAAATGGTACTTTTAAATGTTGATTTCGGATTGTTCATTGCTAGTATATAGAAATACTATGGAGTTTGTTCACTGTTTATCCTGCAGCCTTACTAAATTCATTTATTAATTCTACGGGAATTTTCTGTCGATTTCTTAGGGGTTTTTTGTTTGTTTGTTTTATGCAATCACATCATTTGTGAAGACACTTTTACTTTTCCCTTTCTATTCTATATGCCTTTTATTCCTTTTCCTTACCTTAATGCACTAGCTCGGACTCTCAGTACAGCAATGAGTAAAAGTGGTAAGAGCAAACATCCTTGTCTTGTTCCTGATCACGGGGAAAAAACTGTCACCATTAACTATGATGTTAACTGTATTTTTTGCATAGATGCCCTTTTTTTTTTTTTTTTTGAGTCGGAGTCTCACTCTGTCGCCCAGACTGGAGTGCAGTGGCCGCTTCCGGCCACCGCGGCCTCGACCTGCTGGGCTCTGGTGATCCTTCCACCTCAGCCTTCCGAGTAGTTGGAACTACAGGCGTGCGCTACCACGCCCAGCTAATTTTTGATTTATTGTAGAGATGCGGTCTCGCCAAGTTGCCCAGGCGGGTCTCGATCCCACAGGCTCAGGCAATCCACTCACCTCAGCCTCCCAAATTGCGGGATTGCAGGCTGAGCCACCGAGCCTGGCTTCCTTCATCTTAACGGCTGCTGATTGTTCTGTAGTACCAGTTACTCAGGAGGCTGAGGCAAGAGGATCACTTAAGTCCAGGAGTTTGAAGCTGCAGTGAGCTAGGATCATACAACTGTCTTCTAGCCATGGTGATGGAAGGAGACCCTGTTGAGATAGACAAAGAGACAGAGGAGAGAGGTAAGAAAAAGAAGAGAGGAGAGAGAGGAGAGAGAGGTGAGAGACAGAGAACATGTCTGGCCAGGTGTGCACAGCCCTGCACTTTCTTTCCTCCAGCTGTTCCCTCCATTTCTATTTTCTGGAGGAGATTGTATAGGATTTGTAATCTTTCTCCCGTAATGTTTTCTAGAATTCACCGATGAAGCTCTTATATAAACCTGGAGTTTTCTCTGTGAGAATGTTTTAAATTACAAATTTCAATGTCTTTTTAAAAGAGGTGGGGCTATTCGGGTTATCTACTTCTTATCCTAAATGAGACTTGATTGTTTGCATCTTTCAAGGACTTTGTCCATTTCATCTAAGTTGTTGAATTCATCCTCTTACTATCTTTTTTAATGTTTGTAGGATCTGTAGTGATGTTCCCTTTTTCCTTCTCCATATTGGTTATTTGTATCTTCTCTCTATTTTTTCTGATCAATCTGGCTAGAGCCTTACCAATGTCATTGCTCTTTTCAAAGAAGCAGCTTTTTTTTTTCTATATTTACTCTTGCTTTTTGCATTTTCTATTTTATTGATTTCTACTCTTTGTGATTCTCCCTTATGCATGGTTTGTATTGAAATTGGCTTTCCTTTTCCAGTTTATTTTCTTTCTTTCTTTTCAGACAGGGTCTCACTCTGCCACCCAGGCTGGAGTACAGTGACATGATCACAGC
>JAPVLO010002608.1:0-31838 GCA_027257055.1 Cephalopachus bancanus
CTCCCCCCGAGGTTTGCTTCTTCACTGGCTCTTCATCTTGCTCTGGGGTGGGGAAATGGAGGTATGACCCCCATTTTCCTGGATGTGAAACTAAGGTTCAATAAGGCAGTCACTGGCCGAGTGCAGTGGCTCACACCTGTCATCTCAGCACTTTGGGCGGCTGAGGCGGGAGGATTGCTTGAGCTCAGGAGATCGAGACCAGCTTGGGCAACATAGTGAGACTGCATCTCTACAAAAAGTAAAAAAAGTAACTGGGCATAGTGTGGCACATGACTGTAGTCTCAGCTACTCAGGAGGCTGAGATGGAAGGACTGCCTGAGCCCAGAGATTGAGGCTGCCATGAGCTGTGACCATCCACTGCACTACAGCCTGGGCAACAGAGTGAGATTCTAATGATGATGATAATAATAATAATGCAGTCACTGGCACAAGGCCATTCAGCCCAGAAGTGGGTGAACTGGGATTTGAATCCTGACTTAAGGGCTTGTGCTTTTGGCAAGTGTGCCCACCACCCATTTGCCTTGGCCCTCCTTTGCCTTGTGGCCTCAGTCCCTTCCCCCGTCCCACCACTGCTGCCTCTGGATCTCTCCAGCTGGCCCCATGCCCAGCCCTGGCCCAGCCCCTTGGCACTATGCCCAGCTTGGGACGTGCAGCTGGAGCCCTGCCACCCTTCCTCCGTGTTCCAGCCGAGAACAGGGGGTGGGGCCAGGGCCCAGAGGCCTCAGGATGAGGCTTGGGAAGGGGGACTGGGGCCCAGCACACCCCCCCCCCCTTCACAACCAGGAGAGAGAGAAGCCCACCTCTTCCCTGTCCTGAAGAACTTGCCACCCATAAGCAAAAGCAGGATGAAAGTAGGGAGACCCCACCCATATTCAGGGCTGCTTCTGGAACTCTCACTTCTGAAACTCTGCTGGGAATTGGGGAGTCTTGCAAAAAACATAAAGGGTTGGGGGTGGGGGTGTAGGTTGTACCTAGGTAAGGATCCTTCTTGGCACTGCCCATAGGTGGCCTGAGAAGCCAGAGGCAGGGCTTGGGTTTGAGAAGGGATTTGGGGGAGGGTCGGGGGGGGTCTCTTTGCTCCCTGACTCTGCATGTTCCCAAATACATGGTTATCCAGTGGGGGCGTCCGTCCCCAAAGTCCTGTCTCCTCCAGAAGCCCCCTGCTCCGTGGGTACCCAAGGCTCTGTACCTATCAGGGATTTCCCAGAACATCCCTGCTCAGGGTGGGATGGCAGCCAGGCTGAGCTGGAAGAGGGGAAGCGGGTTAAAGGGGTGTGGGGGTCCCACTCACCATCGCCCAGGCCCCTTTTGGCTGAAGTGCCATCCTGGGGGCGCAGGAGGGGACCGAACACGGCCGGGATCCGGGTGCGAGTTATGAGTGGGAGGTGCGCAGCGGTGAGACGACACCACAGGAAAGGGCTGGCCGTGGGTGGGTGGGGACCCCAGCTCAGCCAAGAGGGGCCCCCACCCAGCCAGGAGGGGGCGCTAAGAGAGGCGGGGCCGTTGCTGGCCCAGAAGGGGGTATGGAATTCCCTGGTCGGCCCAGAGCCAGGGACTGGAATAGAAATGGGGCGGGGGTGAGGAGTGGTGGTAAAAAAAAATGGGGGTGTGGACGGATCCAATCAGACCTCCGAAGCCAGGGAGGAGGGAAGGGGGTGAGGCTTTTTGGATGTCTCAGATTGGACAGGGAAAACCAAGGACCTGGGACATTTCCCAGAGTCCCATGAAAACATGGCCAGATAGGACCCCCTGGCAGCCGTCCCAGAGCACAGGTCTCCTCTGCCCCAGCAGATCTGCACCTGCTGGGAGGTCAACCCAGAAACCCACCCTCTGTCCCGGATGACCCCAGCTGAGCCCTGCGGCAGGGTGCGCTTCTATTGTGCCTTGCAGGGTCTTACACTGTAATGGGGTACAGTGCCTCCCATGGGGCCTACCCAAAATAAGGCCTGCATGTCCCCCACTTAGTCCTTTAGTATGAGTGTGGAGGAGTGAGATGAGGGGCCAGACTTTGGGAAGTGGTCAGGCTTGTTTCCCTGTTATTTAAGGGAATTATACTGCCTTTTAAAAGAACTTAAAAGGCCCCTGGGAAGGGTCCCAGGCAGCTTCTGAAAGGGGACCCCTCTGCCCACTTTTAGGGAAACCCAAGGTTTGGGAGACTGTCAGGAAGGATCCAATCAAAGGAGAAGATTTTTCTTCTCTTGAGTTCGGGAGCTGAACCCCATTCCAAGGGACTCCCTATATTTGGGAAGTTTCAATTTAGGGTACCCAAGTCTCCCAGGATCCCAGGGATCCCACAGTAAAGCACAACCTCAATTCTAGGGGTTCAGAGGCCAATACGTGGAGGAGTAATACCACCCGCAGAAGCCCAGGGGACTGCTCGGATGCCACCACCTCCAATTCCGCAGGAGCCCCAAGTTTCACCCCCAACCAGGCGGGAAAGCGAGCCCGGGTAGCAGGAAATCGGGGACCCCCCAAGCAGCTCCTGGCGAGAGGGGCGGGGCAGCCGGGGACGTGGGGAAATCCCCCACTCCTGCAGCCCCCGAGGGTGGAGGGTGCGGCGGGGTTGTGCCTCCAACTGCGCGCTCTGGGGCGTTCTTGGCTCGCACCCGCGCACCCCCCCAGCGCCCAGCTCTGGGGTCTCCGCAAGGAGAGCCCCTCATTCCCATCATCCCTGCCCTCGAATCCCAGTACCTTGCGCGCTGCAGCCCCAGCGCCATGGCTCGCGCGTCGCGGCTGCGGAGCCCTCAGAGGCCCCGAGCCCCCTCCCCTGGCTCTGAGCGCCCCCTCCCCAGCTCCGCCCTC
Organism: Cephalopachus bancanus; assembly: GCA_027257055.1. Lineage (NCBI taxonomy): Eukaryota > Metazoa > Chordata > Mammalia > Primates > Tarsiidae > Cephalopachus > Cephalopachus bancanus. Next base: position 2,803 of record JAPVLO010002608.1, read on the forward strand.
CGCCGCGTGGTTGGCTGTGCCGCGCCCGGCCCGCGGCTCTGGTTGGCCGACGGGCCTGTCGCTCTGGAGAAGAAGGGCGGGACCAGAGGAAAAACTTGGAACGCGGGGAGGAGCGGGGGCACGCCGTGTAGTACACACCCCCAGCCACGCCCCTCGCCGCAGACTTCCTCCGCGGTGTCGCCCGCACGCTCGGGCCTCCGGAGTTCCAGCGCCGAGAGTCTTCCGAGCCCACCCGGTTTACTCTGTTCCCACACCCCAACCCCCACACGCCAACCCCCACCTCCTTCTCGCCCCTGCATTCTCTACCCCAGCTCCTTCTCGCCCCCGCGACCTCCAGTCCCGCCCCAGCCCTGCCTCCTCTGTCCCCTCTTCCGTATCCACGGAGTCCCCCACTTTTCCTCTCCACTCCTCAACTCCCAACCCCACGTCAGTTCCACAAATCCTCGCCCTCCGGATCCCACCATTCCCGCTCCCGACCCCTAAGCCACCTCCCCCCATTCATCCGAGCTGTCGTTTTCTGTACCCCAGCCCTGCCTCCCCCCTCCACCCTGACCGTTTGCTCCCTTTTCAGGTCCCACTGATGAATACTTAAGCTTGTGTCGAGTCAATATGTTTTAACTCAATCACACCCACTTTTCTTTTTTTTTTTTTTTGAGTTGGAGTCTCACTCTGTCGCCCAGACTGGAGGGCAGTGGCCGCTCCCGGCCACCGCAGCCACGGCCTGCTGGGCTCTGGCGATCCTTCTGCCTCAGCCTTCCCAGTAGCCGGAATTACAGGCATGCGCTACCACGCCCGACTGATTTTTTGATTTATTGTAGAGATGAGCTCTTGCTGCCCAGGCGAGTCTCGAATGCGCGGGCTCAGGCAATCCACTCACCTCAGCCTCCCAAAGGCGCGGGGATACAGGCTGAGCCACCGAGCCCGGCTTACACCCACTTTTAAAAATTATCCTTTTAACTAGTCAAGTAAAAAGGGAGAGGGACAAAGTTACCGAGGAGTGCGAAAGGCACAACTGAGTAAGCAACGGTGTGTGTGTGTGTGTGTGTGTGTGTGTGTGTGTGTGTGTGTGTGTGACCAATATTCTGGGGGCAGCTGTGGGCAGGAAAGAGGTTACAGTAGCAGAAATCTATAGTAGAAGAAGCCTTACGGAACCTTGACCTTACCAGGCAGGTCCCACCTCAGGGTCTGCATTTACTGTTCTCTCAGTTTAGAATGCTTGTCCCCGGAAATTCACATGGCTCCCCATCTCACCCCAGTATCCCATTCAGTTTTCTTTTGGGAAACCCCTTTCTCCCTTTGTATTTAATTTGAATGGGGCCGCCCTTAACACTGGCCATCATCAACTCCATGGATGGACATAGGATCCAGACCTATCCAGTTATTTATTCTGGCCATGATGATTAGTTCAGGGAAGGAATGTAACCTAACTTAGCCCAATGAGAATCAACCCTGAGACATATGCTGCAACTAACAGGTTTTCTTCTTTCTTTTTTTTTTTTTTTTTGAGTCATAGTCTCACTTTGTCACCGGGCTGGCGTGCAGTGGTATGCTCATGGCCACCGCAACCTCCACCTGCTGGGTTCAGATGATCCTTCTGCCTGAGCCTTCCAAGTAGCTGGAGCCACAGGCGTGTACCACCATGCCTGGCTAATATTTTGGTTTATTGTAGAGATGCCATCTTGTGAAATTGCCCAGGCTGGTCTTGAACCCCTGGACTCAGGCAATCCTCTCACCTCTGCCTCCCAAAGTGCTGGGATTCAGGCAATCCTTCACCCTGCTCTCAAAGAACTTGAGCTACTGCGCCTGGCCTTTCTTTTTTCTTTTCTTTTTTTGGGGGGTTGGGGTCTCTGTCAACCAGGGACATGCCGTGGCAAAATCATGGCTCACCACAGCCTTGAGCTCCTGGGCTCAAGCGATCCTTCCACCTCAGACTCCTGAGTAGTTGGGACTACAGGGATGTGCTACCATGCCCAGCTAAATTTTTGATTTTTTGTAGCAACAAGTTCTCACTATGTTGCCCAGGCTGGTCTTGAGTTCCAGGGCTCAAGCAATCCTCTTACCTCAGCCTCTAGCCAAAGTGCTAGAGTTGCCAGACTGGGATGGAGCTCATACTGCTGCAAAGAGAGGAGAACTTTATGAGATGAGGTTTAAAACAGAGGAGAGCAGAAATGAACAATTGTGAAAGACAGTCTTGACACCAGCACTTGATCCCTGGATTCAGCCGCACCTGAACTCCAATTTAATACTTAGACTATCAAAACAACCATTTGGTTGTTGCTATTGTTGTTAAATATTACTTTATTCATTATTGCTTTGTGCTGAGATTAGTTTGAGTGGATTTCAGATGCTTGCACCCAGAAGAATCTTGGTCAAGAGAGAAATTAGTTCTCAGTCCTCAGTGTGGAGACATATGGAGCATAAGAAAACAAGAGAGGGCTGAATTAGAAGGGGCTGCGGGGAAAGCAGTGTTCTTAGGACCAGGCAGAGTTTAGGTAAGGACACGAAGCAGGAGGTTAGCAAGGAAGAAACAGAGGAGGGGGTGTGGTTGTTAACAAGGTGAGGATAGTTCCAGGGAGCACGTTGGAGGAGTTTGGAAGAGAGGAGTGGATTGCTGATTCAATAGAAAGGAGGTACCCGTGGACACTGGGGTGAAGGAGTCATAGGAGAAGGTCAATCTGAGGGACTTGTAGCTCCGAGGAAAGGCTGGCACATGTCAAACAAATATTAAAATACAACCAATATCTGTTTTTGAGTCAGGGCCTCACTCTGTTGTCCAGGCTGGTGTGCAGTGGCATGATCATAGCTCACAGCTGCCTTCATCTCCTGGACTCAGGCGATCCTCCCTCCTCAGTCTTCCGAGTAGCTGGGACTACAGGAGTGTACCACCACACCTGGATAATTTTTATATGTTGCCCAGGATGGTCTAAAATTCCTGGGCTCAAGCGATCTTCCCGCCTCGGCCTCCCAAAGGGCTGGGATAACAGGCATGAGTCACTGCACTTGGCCAGAACCAACATTGTGTGTATACAGATGCACCAGGTGTCTATCTATGATCTAGGTTAGTATTAAACGTCCCTCAGAGGTTCCCAGCCACCAAGGCAATAGGAGAAATATGTTTGTTGAAAGAGCTTCCACTTTTTGCTAACAAATATGTTCTTGTTTGTTGGGAGAGACAAGGGACAAAGTTGTTTCTGGAACTGAAGTATAAGAACTCAAGATCTTTTAAAGTTAAAATGCAGAGTGTTCTGAGCTGTCAGGGACTATGGGAACTTGGCTGAGATGACTTACCTACCCTGTGGTGGTTGTCAAGGTTTCCTGAGGAGGAGACATCTGTATGAAGACTGGCAGAATAAATACAAGTAAGGCAGGTAACAAGAGGGCTGAGGAGAGCCGGGCATAGTGGCACACGTCTGTAATCCCAGCTACTTGGGAGACTGAGGCAGGAGGATCGCTCGAGGTCAGAAGTTTAAGACCAACCTGGGCAACATAGTAAGACCCTGTCTCTTGACATGAATTTTTTAAAATGTAGCTGAGCCAGGTGCTATGGCTCACGCCTGTAATCCCAGCACGTAGGGAGGTGCAGCCGAGAGGATTGCCTGAGTCTAGAGGTTCGAGACCAGCCTGGGCAACTTGGTGAGACCTCATCTCCACAATAAATTGAAAAAACTTAGCTGGGCATGGTTTGTGCACCTGTGGTTCCAGCTACTTGGAAGGCTGAAGCGGAAGGATCGCCTGAGCCCAGCAGGTCGAGGGTGTGGTGGCTGTAAGTGTGCCACTGCACTCTAGCCAGGGCAACAGAGTGAGACTCCTACTCAAAACAATAGCAACTAAAACAAAAAATTTTTAAAAATGTAGCTGGGCATGGTGGCTCATGCCTATAGTCTCCCAGTTACTTGGAAGGCTGAGGCAGAAGGATCACTTGAGCTCTCAGGAGGCTGAGATATTATAGCATCACTGCACTCCAGCTTGGGTGACAGTGAGACCCCATCTCTAAAATAGATAAATAAAAGAGAAGGTCTTGAGGAAAGTATTGTAGGCAAAGAGAAGACAATACAATAGCTCAGAGGCAAAAGAGAGCTTGGCACATTGAGGGAACTGGCAGGTAGACTGTGGCTGCTGCTTGGAATATAAAGTGAGGAGGTGGGAGGTGAAGGTGGAGGGGTGCTTGGGGATGAGACCAACCAAATCTGAAAGCCAATAAAAAAGCTTGGATATTCCCCAGGGAGTACTGAGGAGCCATAGCAGAATTTTGAGCAGGACAGTAACACATTGTGGGCCTTATAAAGGTTCCTCTGGGTGCTGTGTGGAGGGTGGTGTGAGGTTGTGAGACGGGAGGCCAGAGACTAAGAAGAAGAAGGGTGGGGTGCAGACCTGGGTGTAAGGAGGAGATGCCTGGGCCAGGTCAGGGACCATGGGAATGAAGGAGAGGAGAAGGACTGAAAGGATATTAGGTTCATTGATTGTAAAATGGGGGTCGGGAGCAGTGGCTCACGCCTGTAATCTTAGCACTTTGGGAGACTGAGGTGGGAGGACTGCTTCAGGCCAGGAATTTGAGATCAGCCTGGGCAACATAGCAAGACCACACCTCTACAAAAATATTTTTAAATTTTTTTCTTTGAGTTGGAGTCTCACTCTGTTGCCCAGGCTGGAGTGCAGTGGCAAGCTCACGCCACCACAGCCTCGACCTTCTGGACTCAGGCGATCCTTCCGTCTCCGCCTTTCAAGTAGCTGGAACTACAGGCACGCACCACCATGTTCAGCTAATTTTTTGATTAATTGTAGAGACGAGGTCTCCCCAAGTTGCCCAGTCTGGTCTCAAGCCCTGGGCTTAGGCAATTCTCTCACCTCCACCTCCCAAAGTGCTGGTATTACAAGCGTGAGCCACCACACCTGACCTAAAAATATTTTCTAAAAAATTGTAGAATGGATAAGCAAACTGTGATACATCTGTGCAATTAATCCAGTTCAGCAAGAAAAAGGAATGAACCATTGCTACACGCACAGCATGGATGAAGCTAAAAGCATTATAATGAGTGAAAGAAGCCAGACATAGAAAAGAACATATTGTATGATTTCATTTAAATGAAGTTCCAGAACAGGTAAGGCTAATGTATGGTGGCAAAAAAATCAGGAGAGTGGTTCTTTTTTTGAGTCAGAGTCTCACTCTGTCGCCTAGGCTGGAGTGCAGTGGCACGCTCATGGCCACCGCGGCCTCGACCTGTTGGGCTCAGGCAATCCTTCTGCCTCAGCCTTCTAAGTAGCTGGAACTAGAGGTGTGCACCACTATGCCCAGCTAATTTTTTGATTTATTGTAGAGACAAGGTCTCACCAAGTTGCTCAGGCTGGTCTTTAACCCCTGGACTCAGGCAATCATCTTGCCTCTGCCTCCCAAAGTGCTGGGATGACAGGCTGAGCCACTGAGCCCAACCTCCTGGATCTATTTGTCCAACAACATCCTCATCCCTTAATTCATTCATTTCCTCAATGTATCCAACAAATATTCTCAGAGTGTGAACATATGCCCTGTACCATTGTAGGCACTTGAGATACAGTGGTGACCAAGACAGACAGAGGTCCCTTACCTGCCCTCTCGGAACTTATGCTCTAGTTGGGCAGACAGACTAAACACAAGGAATGTAAGTGAAATATGCAATATATTAGACCGTGGTGAGTGTTATGCAGACATGAAACCCAGGGAATGAGAATGGGTGGTGATTTTTTTGGGGAGGGGCGATCTATAGTTTTAAATAAAGTGGCCATGGAAAGAACAAGCAGAAGCCATGTGGTCTTTTATGACCTTAATAGAAGGTGACATTTAAGCAAAGACCTGAAGGTGAGGTGGGATCCGTGTGGATTTCGGGGGAAGGGCTTTTTTTTTTTTTTTTTTTTGAGTTGGAGTCTTATTCTGTTGCCCAGGCTGGAGTGCAGTGGCACACTCACGGTTATCACAGCCTCGACCTGCTGGGTTAAGGTGATCCTTCTGCCTTAGCTTTCCATGTAGCTGGAACTACAGGTGTGTGCTACCATGCCTGGCTAATTTTTTTAAAAATTGTAGCGACGAAGTCTGGCCATGATGCCCAGGTTGGTCTCAAGCTCGTGGGCTCAGGCAATTCTCTCACCTCCACCTCCCAAAGTGCTGGGATTATAGTCATGAGCCACCGCACCCGTGGGAAAGAGTGTTCTGAGATGAGAGAACAGTAAGTGCAAAGACCTGAGGTGGGACTTGCCTGGCGAGTTCAAATTCAAGGATCAAAACAAGGAGGCCAGTGTGGCTGGAGCAGAGGGGTGGGTGGGGAGGGTGGAAGATGATTCAGAGAGGTGATGTGGACGGGGAATGATGGTGGGGGCAGATCATGTGGGAAGAGTATTTTAGGGCAGGTGTCATCTTTGGCTTTCACTCGGAGGAAGATGGGAGGTGTTTAAGCAAGGAAGTGACGTTCAGTTAGGTTTGAATGACAGGAAAAGTCCTCAAGTCCTCTTTCCCCTCAGCTGGGAAAGAACTGGAAGCCATCTAGTTCACAAAACAAACCAACCCCAATGAGAAGATTTGCTTTGCCCACAAATCTGCAATTGGGCAGGGCTCAGCAGGAATGGCTCATCTCTGCTCCACCCAACAGACAGACACTCGGGTGGGCTAAAATGATCTGAAGCTTCCTCACTCACCTGTCGGGCAGCTGATGCTGCCTGGCAGCTGGGACCTCACCTGAGGGCTGTGGTTGAAACATCCACTTGTGACCTTCCCATGTGGCTGCTTGGGTTTCCTCACATCGTGGCAGCCAGATCCCAGAGGATGGGAAGTGGGAAGAGCAAGAGAAGAGGGAAAGGAAAGAAAAGAACAAGCAGGAGCCATGCGGTCTTTTATGACGTAGCCTTTGGACGTCAGGCAGTGCCAATTCTGCCTCTCTTTTCTTTTCTTTTCTTTTTGTCAAGGCAACCACAAAGTTTGGCCCAGCTTCAAGGAGAGGGAAATTCTCTGCCTTTTGATGGGAGGGCAAGCTTCCACAGGAAGACTCAAAATTTGTGAGACCCAAAATATTACTGTGGCCATTTCGGGAAACTATCATCTGCCACATTCTTCACAGGACAGTATCTTGGAGCTCTGCCTGTGAGCATCCTGGAGGTGGAGTCATAGGCCTTGGGATACTGGGGAAGAGATGCTTGTTTTATCCACAGGGAAAGAAGTTGGCAACAAACACCCAGACCTGTGCATGGACCCGATTCTGAAAAGTCAGTGCCCCTGGCGACTGTCACCTGCACTTCTTCTCTGACATTTTACTTGCCCGATGTTCACTTGTGGTGACGCACCCTCCCTGCTGCCCAAGGCTGGTGGGAATTGCTCCTGACCTGTTCACAGCTCCTCTTGTGATCTGATTTTATTTTAATTAATTAGTTTTTGACTGGAGTCTCACTCTTGTCGCGCAGGCTGGAGTGCAGTGGCATGCTCATGGCCATCCCAGCCTCGACCTACCGGGCTCAGGCGATCCTTCTGCCTGCCTTCCAAGTAGCCGAAACTACAGGCGTGCGCTACCATGACTGGCTAATTTTTTGATTTATTGTACAAATGAGGTCTCGCCAAGTTGCCAGGCAGTTCGCGAACCCGTGGGCTCAGGCAATCCTCTCACCTTGGCCTCCCCAAAATGCTATTCATTTTATTTTATTGAGTAGGAGTCTCACTCTGTTTCCCAGGCTGGAGTGCAGTGGCATGCTCATGGCCACCACAGACTTGACCTGCTGGGCTCAGGTGATCCTTCTGCTTCAGCCTTCCAAGTGGCTGGAACTACAGGCATGTGTCACCACACCTGGCGAATTTTTTTAATTTATTGTAGAGACGAGGTCTTGCCAAGTTGCCCAGGCTGGTCTCGAACCCCTGGGCTGAGGCAGTCTTCTCATCTCCCAAAGTGCTGGGATTACAGGCATGAGACACCACAGTATGATCTGATTTTTATCTCCAATTCCCTTTCCTCTGGCTTCTAATAATGTGAGTTTATAAAATTCAGCTATCCTTCCTGGAACACTGTCAGGGTAGAAAATCCCCCCAAGTTCACATCAAGGCCAGGTAATGGAATCAGGTAATGGAAATAAACAGCACAAGTCTCAAGCATGACGCACAGGTTCTGTGCTCAGGTTGTCCTTTCACTCCAGCCTTCCATGTAGCTGGAACTATAGGTACACACCACCACACCCGGCTAATTTTTTGATTTATTGTAGAGACAAGGTCTTGCCAAGTTTTCCGGGCTGGTCTTGAACCTCTGGGCTCAGGCAATCCTCTCTCCTCTGCCTCCCAAAGTCCTGGGATTACAGGCATGAGCCATCGTGCCCAGCCAACTTTTTTTTTTTTGCTTTTTTGAGTCGGAGTCTTACTCTGTCACCCAGGCTGGAGTGTAGTGGCACAATCACCACTCACTGTAGCCTCAACCTCCTGGGCTCAGGTGATCCTTCCACCTCAGCCCTCTGAGTAGCTGGGACTACGGGTATGCACCACCACGCCAGTTTATTTTTTGATTTTTTTGTAGAGGCAGGGTCTCATTATGTTGTACAGGTTGGTTTTGAACTGTTGGGCTCAAGCAGTCCTCTCATCTTGGCCTCCCCAAAATGCTAGGACTAAAGGCATGAGCCACTGCGCCTGCCCCTATGCTCAAGTTTTTGAGGAACCACAAAACCATTTTCTACAGGGGCTGCATTTTACATTCCCACCAGCAGTGTTTGAGGGTTGTTTCCTCCACATTCTCATCAGGACAAGGACTACAGATCCACGATAATGTGGGTTGGGAAGAGGAGGGAGAGGAACCCCCTTGCTCTTCTGACTTAGAGTGGAGTGTCCACAAGAATATTCCCCAACCCCTTCACTGGGCCAGAAATTACCCCCTAGTCCAGAACTTTTGAATCTTACTGGGCTTAAAGTGTTTCTACCTCTTTTCTCCCCCTTTTAAATTGATGAAAAACTGCCATTTCTTCTTTTAGCTTGCGAGAGCCTACGCTGGAAGGAGGTTGGCAATGTGCCTCAGGAATTGAGGGAGGGAATTCTCCCATCATGATTAGGGCAGGCCAGTGGTTAAGAAACTTGGGTCAGGCAGGGTGCAGTGGCTCAAGCCTGTTATCCCAGCACTTTGGGAGGCAGAGGCGAGAGGATTGCCTGAGTCCAGGGGTTCGAGACCAGCCTGGGGGAACTTGGTGAGACCTCATCTCTATAATAAATAAAAAAATTAGCCGGGCATGGTGGTGTGAGACTGTGGTTCCAGCTACTTGAAAGGCTAAGGCAGAAGGATTGCCTGAGCCCAGCAGGTCAAGGCTGTGGTGGCAGTGAGTGTGCCACTGCACTCCAGCTTGGGCAAAAGAGTGAGACTCCAACTAAAAAAAAAAAAAAAAAAGAAAAAGAAAAAGAAAAAAGAAAAAAAGAAACTTGGGTCAAATCCAAGCTCTGTCACTTACATGGTGTATGCCTTTGGGAAAGTTACATCATGTTTCTGTGACCCAGTTTTCCTCATCTGTTTGGTAGGATCATAATAGTCCCTATTAACCGGGCATGGTGGCTCATGCCTGTAATCCTAACACTTTGGGAGGCAGAGACAAGAGGATTACCTGAGCCCACAGGTTCGAGATCAGCCTGTGCAACTTGGCGAGACCTTGTCGCTATAATAAATCAAGAAAATTAGTTGGGCTTGGTGATGCACACCTGTAGTACAAGCTACTTGAAAGGTTGAGACGCGAGGATAGCCTGAGTCCAGCAGGTCAAAGCTGTGGTGGGCGTGAGCATACCTCTGCACTCCAGCCTGGGTGACAGAGTGAGACACTGATTCAAAACAAAAACAGAAGCAAAAGCAAACAAACAAATCGGTTCCTATTTCATAGAGACTGTGGTATGGATTAATTAGATTGGGCATGTGAGTGCCTATTGCACCTGGTGAGTTTGCAACATTTATTGTTCTTCACTCATTCTTTCACATGCTCATTTATTCAAGCATTTATGATGTCTCTGTTCTCTGCCAGATGTTGGAGACACAACTTAATTGGAACTTCCCCACCCGGGGTTCTAGGCAGGGGGGTTGGGGGTGGGGAAGGACAAGGTTCAGAAAGGCATCTTCACCCCCTGGTGCAGATGTGTGTGTCCACACCTGTATGTTGTGTGTCCATATGTCCATGCTTGTGTTGATGTCATACACACAGGTGTCATGTCAAGGGCTGCCATTAACACACAAGTCAGTATCCACCTGTGTGGATTCTTGTTTTTTTGGAGTCTGAGCCTCACTTTGTGGCCCAGGCTGGAGTACAGTGGCATGCTGCTCACGGCCACTGGAGCCTCCACCTGCTGGGCTCAGGCGACCCTACCACCTCAGCCTTCCGAGTCGCAGGAACCACGGGCGTGCACTACCACACCCGGCTAATTTTTTTATTTATTTGTAGAGACAAGGTCTCTCCATGTTGCCCAGGCTGATCTCGAACCTGCGGGCTCAGCAATCTTCCTGCCTCAGCCCCCCAAATCCTGGAATTACAGGCACGAACCACCGTGCTTGGCCCGTGTGGAATCTTGCAAATACATGTGTCAGCCCATGTCACCATATTGAGATCTGTGTCTTAGTCTTAGGTACGCCTTGATGGCAGCAAGCTTATTGATGACGGCACAGGGACGCATGCTGGTGCTGACAGTGAATGATAGTGACACCTATACATGTTGAGGTTCTGTAAATAAGAGCACCAGTCATCAATAAAGCACTTGGCTGTGTGTGGTGGCTCACGCCTGTAATCCCAGTGCTTTGGAAAGCTGAGGTGGGAGGATCACTGGAGGCCTAGAGTTCAAGACCAACCTAGGCAACATAGCGAGCCCTTTACAAATATATATTTATTTTTAATTAGTCAGATGTAGTGGCTCCTATAGTCTCAGCTACTCGGAGGCTGAGGCCAGAGGATCGCTTGAGCCCAGGAGGTCGAGGCTGTGGTGAGTTGTGATCGTGTCACTGCACTCCAGCCTGGGCAACAGAGTGAGACCCTGACTCAAAAATAAATACATACATCCAGAAACGCTCAGCTCATGTCTATGGTCACATGCATGTAAGGGTCAAAGTTCCCTGTGCAGATGCTGTTGTCTATGTTACTGTTGACTCAGGTGACTGCCCCAGACAGGGTGTGATGGAGACCGTGGGTCTAAGTCCCCTGCCGGTGTCCTCAGTGCCTCCAGCGCCCCCTGGAGGAGGAGAACCTCTCGCTGCCCTCTGAGTGACCAAGGGCCTCTCCCAGGTTACTGCAACTCCACCTCCCCTTGGACATGCCTCTCTCAGGAGTTTAGCAAATGGCTCCCAGCAGCTGGGGCCGCCCCGGGAGGTGCATTTAAATCAAGGGAGCTTCTGGCATTTAGTGTCTGGAGCCAGGCACTTTGGGCGTCCTGCGATGCACCCGCAGCTCTGACAAGGAAAAGTTTCCTGCGTTCTGCTGAGTCCACCTGTACGGGAAGAATATGTTAACAATCACGAGAGGCTGGAGGCCTGGAAGCCAGAAGTTCAAGACCAACCTGGGGCCTCTCCCATTTTATGTATAAGTAGGAAGACTTTCACGCCATTTTACTATACTATACTCTGAATTTTCCAAGAAAGCAACTGCCTATAAATCAAGGGAAGATGATACTATGGGGCAGAAGTTGATACTGGGAATGTTCATTTCAGAGAATTGTATCACCAGCGTCTGCCCCTTTTATAGTATTTGAGTCACTGACAATCTAAGCCTGTAGCTCTGTTTGGCTTCTGTTAAGTCTATGTAGACATATGATTGTTCTTCTTCTTCTTCTCTTCTTCTTTTTTGTGTTAGAGTCTTGCTCTGTTGCCCAGGCTGGAGCGCAGTGGCATGGTCAGAGCTCTCCACAGCCTCCACCTCCTGGGCTCAGACAACCCTTCTTCCTCAGCCTTCCGAGTAGCCGGGACTACAGGTATGCACGACCATGCCTGGTTAGGTTTTTATTTTTTTTGTAGAATGAGGGCTCACTTTGTTTCCCAGGTTGGTCTTGATCTCCTGGGCTCAAGCAATTCTCCCACCTTGGCCTCCCAAAGTGTTGAGATTACAGGCATTCAGTGTGACTGTTTTTTCTTTGTTTCTTTTCTTTTTTTTTGTTTTGAGCCAGAGTCTCATCCTGTTGCTTAGGCTGAAATGCAGTGGCATACTTATAGCCTCTGCAACCTTGACATGCTGGGCTCAAGCAAGCCTTCCTCCTCAGTCTTCCAAGTATGTGGGACCACCACGCCTAGCTAATTTTTGATTTATTGTAGAGAAGAGATCTCATCAAGTTGCCCAGGCTGGTCTCGAGTCCCTGGGCTCAGGCAATCCTCTCGCCTCTACTGCGATTATAGGCATGAGCCACCATGCCTGGCTTGAATGTTCTTATTCAGTTCTTATTTCAAAATGTCACCTAGAGAAATAGACATTTGGCTGTACTGTCTTATTCACCTCAAATCTAAATTTATATTTCATCCAAAACAGGAACATCTGACTCTGTATGTTCATGAGCAGAATCGCATCCAAGCATTGACCTCATAAAACACCCCTCGTCTGTGATAAATTATAGGCTCTGTCAGCCACAGTTCCAGGGTCCAAATAACTCTGAAAAGAAAGAGATCGTTGTCTAACTTACTTGGTGGCGAAACCCGACCCGAGCTGACACAAGGCTATTTTGGTAGTCAGTATTTATCACACTTTGATGTGAACAGTCCACATCTCAGTGCACTGATGTGTTTGATTGCGGGAGCCGCCCTGAACCCAGCTGGGTGTTAAATCATATATGCCATGTACATGTGCCACCTTTTAAAAATCCAAATACCTCCTTCATGCCTGCACACATGTGTCTGGTAAGGGATTGTAGGTGGTACTTTTTTTGCTTCTTTTCTATATTATAATGTGCTGCTGTGATTTTTAACATTTTTATGTATGTATGTATGTATCTGAGTCAGAGTCTCACTCTGTCACCCAGGCTGGAGTGCAGTGTCACACTCACGGCCACCCCAGCATCGACCTGCTGGGCTCAGGTGATCCTTCTGCCTCAGCCTTCCAAGTAGCTGGACCCTCAGGCACATGCCACCATGCCTGGCTAATTTTTTGATTTATTGTAGAGATGAGGTCTCACCAAATTGTCCAGACTGGTCTTGAACCTGCCAGCTCAGGTGATCCTCTTGTCGCTGTCTTCCAAAGTGCTGGGATTACAGACGTGAGCCAGCGCACCTGGTTATCTTTATTTTTTATTTATTTATTTATTTTTTGAGTTGGAGTCTCGCTCTGTTTCCAGACTGGAGTGCAGTGGCCGCTCCCGGCCACCCAGCCTTTACCTGCGGGCTCCGGGATCCTTCCGTCTCAGCCCTCCGAGTAGCCGGAATTTCAGGTGCGTGCTACCACGCCCGGCTGATTTTTTGATTTATTGTAGAGATGAGGTCTCGCTGCCCAGGTGGGTCTCGAACCCGCGGGCTCAGGCAATCCACTCACCTCAGCCTCCCAAAGGTGCGGGATTACAGGCTGAGCCACCGAGCCCGGCTCATCTTTACTTTTAATAGAGAAAGGATCTTGCTATGATGCCCAGGCTGGTCTTGAACTTTTAGGATCTCGCATGATCCTTCTACCTCAGCTTCCAAAGTGCTGGGATTACAGGCATGATCCACTGTGCCCGCCATGCAGTGATTTTTTTTGTTAGAAATTATATGTGCCCTTATGTTATTCTGTGTGTGAATTTCATTTCATGATAATAAAAGGAATGTGACAAAACATTTACATATTATTTTTACAGCGGGGAATGCTGGGGTTTAAGAGAGGTGAGAACTGCAGTTCTAAGCCAGTGGTCCTCACATATGACCTGCAATCTCTGCCCATCCCTGGTGGGGGTGGTCTCTGACAACCTTTCAAGCAGGCTTTGAGCACAAGGTCAAAACTATTTTCATAATATTCCTAAAATGTTGTTTGGCTTGCTCTTTCTCTCCAATGTGCAATGTCATTTTTCAGAGGTTATGTGGTTTCTGATGATGTCCTTTCTCTGATATTAACACGTAAAGGGTTTATGATGTTTTTTTAAAAAACAAATAAGTCAATCTTTAAAATGTTCAGTTTAAATTTTGTTTTTTGAGTCAGAGTCTCACTTTGTCGCCCAGGCTGGAGGGCAATGGCATGCTCAGGCCACCCCAGCCTTGAACTGATGGCCCAGGCAATCCTTCCGACTCAGTCTTCCAAGTAGCTGGAACTACAGGCATGTGCCATCATACTGGCTAATTTTTCTTAATTTATTGTAGAGATGAGGTCTTGCCAACTTTTCCAGGTTGGTTTCAAACTTGTGGGCTCAGGTTAATCCTCTCACCTTGGCCTCCCAAAGTGCTGGGATTACAGGCGCGAGCCACTGCACCTGGCCACTTTGAATTTTAATAAGGAAGATATTGGTAGATATCCAGTTGTGTGCTGGTGCCAGCCCCTGCTGGCCAGGGAGAGCCAATGAAAAAATTTCAAGATCTTGTAAGCCAGTCCTTAAACCTTTGGTAACTTGAAATGCATCATTGTGGAAGAATTTTCACCATGGAAATCAGGAAATGCTATATGAGGACTTTTCTTTTCTCCAGAGAGCTGTTCACCAGTATATAATTTTATTTTATTTATTTAATTTTATTTGAGTCGGAGTACCACTCTGTCTCTCAGGCTGGAGTGCAGTGGTGGACCTGCTGGGCTCAGGCAATCCTTCCACCTCAGCCTTCCAAGTAGCTGAAACTATAAATAAGCGTGCACCACCATGCCCGGCTAATTTTTTTTTTCGTTTATTATAGAGACAAGGTCTCGACAAGTGGCCCAGGCTGGTCTCGAACCTCTGGGCTCAGGCAGTCCCCTTGCCTCTGCCTCCCAAAGTGCTGGTATTACAGGCGTGAGTCACCGTGCCCGGCCTAACCAGTCTATCATTGTATATAGACCTCATAAACGTAGAGCTCTTAACGTAGATAGAGTCTATCATTGTTTATAGACCTCATAAACGTAGAGTCCTTAGTACGTTTTAAGAGTAGAAAGGAAAGCCAGGTGTGATGGTTCATGCTTGTAGTTCCTGCTACTTGGAAGGCTGAGGTGGAAGGATCGCCTGAGCCAGCCACGACACTCCAGCCTGCGCGACAGAGTGGGACTCCAACTAAAAACCCCACCCCCCCAAAAAAAAAGTAGAAAGGAATTTTGAGACTAAATCATTTGAGAACCACAATCATCTAATCCCAAAACCCGGCAGACCCTAACTAAGTCTGACGCGCCCTCTGGTGGCAGAAATTAGGATGGCGCTACCCATACACACAAACATACACAAAAAACGTGTAGGTGTATGTGTGTATATTTGGTTGTGAAGAAATAGTAACCTACAGATGAAGGCCCCACTGGTTAAACATTTTAGTGGTTAGATTTTATATATTAATATCTTAAATTCATTGAGAGATTATGTGCCAGGAACTGTTATAGACATTTCGCCTGGTATAATCTAATGTTCACAACTATCTTAGAAGGTAACTATTTATTATTACTATTATTGTTGTTATTATTATTATTAAGTTGGAGTCTCACTCTTCACCCAGGCTGGAGTGAAATGACAAACTTACGGCCACCACAGCCTCGACTTGCTTTGCTCAGGCGATCCTTCCACCTCAGCCTTCCCAAATAGCTGGAATTACAGGCGCGCACCACCATGCTGGCTAATTTTTTGATTTATTGTAGAGATGAGGTCTCAAACCTGCCGGCTCAGGTAATCCTCTCGCCTCTGCCTTCCAAAGTGCTGGGATTACAGGCGTGAACCACTGCACCTGACTGTCTTTATTTCTAATAGAGAAAGGATCTTGCTATGTTTCCCAGGCTGGTCTTGAACGCCTAGCCTCATGTAATCCTCCCACCTCAGCCTCCCAAAGTGCTGGGATTACAGGAGTGAGTCACTGCGCCTGGCTCGAGGTAACTATTATTACCTCACTTTTATTTTCTGAACCACTTGAGTTTAAGTGGCCATCAAAATGTCTCACCACTTCACTCTGAATATTTTAGTGTGTAGCTCTTGCAAACAAGGGCTCTCTTTTAACATAACCAGATCCAAGATCAGGAAACTGGCATGGTCCTTACATTACTACTATCTAATCTTCAAGCCCATTTAGGTCCCATCCACTGTCCCAAAACATCCTTTATAACAAAATGGCCCAATTGAGAACCACATATTTTTTTTTTTTTTTGAGACAGGGGCTCGCTCTGTCATCCAGGCTGAAGTGTAGTGGAGCAATTATAGCTCACTGTAACCTCCAGCTCCTGGGCTCAAGTGGTCCTCTTGCCTCAGCCTCCCAAAGCTTTGGGGTTATAGGCTAGAGTCATCATGTCAGGCACACATATGACATTTAGTTGTCTAAATATACTTAGAAGTGAGGTGCAGTGGCTCACATTTGTAATTCCAGCACTTTAGGAGCTAGAGGTGGGAGGATCGCTTGAGTCCAGGAATTTGAGACCAGCCTGGGCAACATAGTAAGACCCTGTCTCTCTCTAAAAAAAATTAAAAATTAATATTATTATTTTGATTCTCAAATTATTCAAGATGTGGTGAGTGGAAGCCTCTTCAAGCTGGTTCTTATGTCCTTTTAAAAAGTACACTTTATTTTATTTCTGAATCAGAGTCTCGCTCTGTTGCCCAGGCTAGAGTGCAGTGGCACACACATGGCCACTGCAACATCAACCTGCTTGGCTCGAGCGATCTTTCTGTCTCAGCCTTCTGAGTAGCTGGAACTACAGGCTTGTGCCACCACACCCAGCTAATTTTTAAGTTTACTGTAGCGACAAGGTCTTGCCATGTTACCCAGGCTGGTCTTGAACCCCTGGGCTCAGGCAATCCTCTCGCCTCCGCCTCCCAAAGTGCGGGGATGACAGGCATGAGCCACTGTGCCCGGCGTACACTTAATTTTTTTTAAAAACATTTGCATTCCCAATGGCAATACACGAATGGTCCTGTTATTCAACATCCTTGCCAGCATTTGGTAGTGTCAGTGTTTTGGATTTTGGCCATTCCAGTGGGTGTGCAGTGGTGCCTCACGTTCACAGAAAAAGTGAACAGAAATTACAGAGAATTCCCTTATACCTCCTGCCCTCACACATGCAGTCACCCCACCACCTACATCCCATTCAGGGTAGGACCTTGACTATCAGCTATGAGCCTACATTGACACCTCATTATCTCCCAGAGTCCACAGTTCACATTAGAGTTCACTCTTGCTGTTGCATGTGCTATGCTTTTTGACAAATGTGCCATGACACATTGCAGTGTCATACAGAATAGTTTCACTGCCCTAAATGTTCCCCATGTTCCTGTTTATTCCCCCTTCCTTTCCCGTAGCCCCACTGATCCTTTTACTGTCTCCATAGTTTTGCCTCTTCCAAAACATCATATAGTTGGAATCATGATGTATGTGATCTTTTTTCTTTTTTTTTTTTTTTTTTTGAGCTGAGGTCTCACTGTGTTGTCCAGGCTGGAGAGCAGTGGCATGATCATGGCTCATCACAGGCTCAACTTCCTGGATTCAGTCAATCCTTCTGCCTCAGCGTCCCGAATAGCTGGGACTACAGGCATGGGCCACCATACCTGGCTAATTTTTAAATTAATCTCCCAAAGTGCTGAGATTACAGGCATGAGCCACCATGCCTGGCCTGCCTGTAGACTTTTCAGGTTGACTTCTTTCACTTCGTGAACATGCATCTACATTTCCTCCATGTATTTTCATGGCTTAATAGCTCATTCCTTTTTAGAGCTGAATGGTATTTTGTTATCTGGATGTACCATAGTTATTTATCCATTCGCCTGCTGAAGGGCATCTGGTTGCTTCTGTGTTTTGGTCATTATGAATAAAGCTGCCATAAACATCCGTGTGCAGATTTTTTTTTTGTGGACATGTTTTTCATTCCTTTGGATAAATACCAGGGAATGTGATTGCTGGATCATATGGTAAGAGTAAGGCTTAGTTTTATAAGATACTGCCAAGCTGTCTTCCTTTTTTTTTTTTTTTTTTTTTTTTTTAGTTGGAGTCTCACTCTGTTGCCCAGACTGGAGTGCAGCGGCCGCTCCCGGTCACCGCAGCCTTGACCTGCTGGGCTCCGGTGATCCTTCCGCCTCAGCCTTCCAAGTAGCCGGAAATACAGGCATGCGCTACCACGCCGGCTGATATTTTTATTTATTGTAGAGATGAGGTCTCGCCGCCCAGATGGGCCTCGAACCCGCGGGCTCAGGCAATCCACTCACCTCAGCCTCCCAAAGGCATGGGATTACAGGCTGAGCCACCGAACCCGGCTAACTATCTTCCAAAGTGCCTACCATCTTGTACTCCCGACAGCAATACATGAGTGGTCTGAATCAGAGTCTCACTCTGTTGCCCAGGCTAGAGTGCATCCTTGTCAGCATTTGGTAGTGTCAGTGTTTTGGATTCTGGCCATTCCAGTAGGTGTGCAGTGGTGTCTCATTGTTTCATTTTATTTTGTTTTATTTATTTTTTGAGTCAGAGCCTCACCCTGTCGTCTATGCTGGAGTGCAGTGGCACACTCACAGCCACAACAGCCTCGACCTACTGGACTCAGGTGATCTTTCTGCCTCAGCCTTTCAAGTAGCTGAAACTACAGGTGTACACCACCACACCTGGCTAATTTTTTTTGATTGATCATAGAGATAAGGTCTTGCCAAGTTGGCCACATTGGTCTTGAACCCCTAGACTCAGGCAATCTCTCACATCTGCTTCCCAAAGTGCTGGAATGACAGGCGTGAGTCACCATGCTCAGCTTCTCATTCATGGTTTTCATTTTCATGTCTCTAATGACATCCAATGTGAGGCATCCCTTTGTATGTTTATTTTCCATCTGTGTCATCTGGTGAGGTATCTGTTCAGGTCTTTGGCTTATTTAAACTTAGGTTGTTTGTTTTCTTGCTGTTGAGTTTTAATAGTTCCTCGTGTGTTTTGGCTGGCAGACCTTTATCAGATATGTCTTCTGCAAATACTTTCTCCTTGTTTGTGGCTTGTCTTCTCATTCTCTGAATCCCACGTCCTCTGGACATGCTCCCACAATTCTTTGTTTAGGCTCATTCCAAACTTCCTTGTTCCAGCCCTGGGATGAGTCATTTCTCCAAGGAGTAGGGAATGGTGCTTGAAACCAAGGTCTCATCACTACCGAGGTATGAGGGAGTACTCAAAGAAACGTTTTCTTATCTTTCAGAAGGCAGATCCCTCGTCAAACAGGCTTCCCTACTAGGTAAGCTTTCTAGAAACCCATTGGACTCAATGCACCAGCCAGGATTGTTGTGAGAGGCTGCATTTGGCTTTGGTGAATTTTTTTCCAGCGCATTTACCCATTTCACGGTGGGTGATTTATGAGTGCACCAGCCCACACCTTGTTGAGTGTTGAGCAATTTTTGACCCAAAGTGGCATGACCCCCGTGGCCCACCCTCCTTATTCACCCGACCTCAACCTCAAAACTTTGTTTTTTGTTTTCCCAGATGAAAAAAAGTCCTCAAAGGGGAAAAATTTTGCCGGTGTGGGATGTGGATGAGGTGAAATAAAAAACAGCAGAAGTCTGCCGGGCTCGGTGACTCAGCCTGTGATCCCGCGCCTTTGGGAGGCTGGGGGGAGTGGATTGCCTGAGCCCGCGGGTTCGAGACCTGCCTGGGCAGCGAGACCTCATCTCTAAAATAAATAAAAAAATCAGCCGGGCGTGGTAGCGCATGACTGTAATTCTGGCTACTTGGAAGGCTGAGGCGGAAGGATCGCTGGAGCCCAGCGGGTTGTGGCTGCGGTGGCTGGAAGCGGCCAATGCACTCCAGTCTGGGCGACAGAGTGAGACTCCAACTCAAAACAAACAAACAAACAAACAACAACAACAAAAAAACCATCAGAAGCACTCACAGGCATCAACATTGACGCTTTCAAAAACTGTTCTGAGTAGTGGAAAAAAGTGTCTCAGTAGGTGCATTGCATCAAATGGTGAGGACTTTGAAGGTGACCGAATTTTACACATGTAAGATAAACACTTCTTAAATAAGTAAATTATGTTTTTTTGGTCCCCCTCTCGTATTTCTGCCCTAGGGCCATCCAATGGGGAGACCTAGAGAAAACATATGGCACATCCATGTATCCACACTCATGCTAATTTCTCTCTCTCTGTATTGCAAACCAGAGTTCACATCACCACCTCCATCCAACCCAACACCACCGGGCTCAGTGTGGTTTCCTCTTTTTCCAAAGTTCTAACCTTCTCCACCCGTGAAAGCTCTGGGTTCCGTGATCCTCGACTGATTATTTATCAGATCAATCTCTCTTGAGTCAGCTGGGGTCCTCCAGGAAGCAGATGGGAGAGGGCGCCAGTTGTCTCAATGGCTGTCATGAAATTTCAGCCTGAGGGGGGACTGAGTGGCCACACCAAGACGTTAATGCCATTGAAAGAATTTGTTACCACCACTTCCCGAGAGAAGGCTCACCCCCAGTCACATGAGGTCACATGGGGCAGCTCTGTGTTCGGTCAGGAGGCAGAAGGAGTGAAGGGGAAAGCCCGGGCCATATCTTTATTGGGTTTTCCATGGGAAAGGTAAGGCAGGACATGGGCAACCAGCTTAGGACTGGCCAGTCTGAATAATGTCAGTGGGTTCTAGATGGGAGTGGTGGTCTCTAGTTGCTTGGTACCTGACCCTGGGTGAAGGGGGGAGGCTTGATGTGTGAGAGTCAGATAGATAAGGTGGTTGGGGTACAGAATTAAGGATTGCGTGGAGCATTTATAATATGATTTTTGCACGCCTGTAAAAGTTGTACCACAGGGGAGATGTGAACCACTTTGGTTGTGTAGGGGCAAAGAGAGAAATCTCTGGTCACCTTCTGAAGGTTCGCTGAAAATGAACTGACCAAAGGCAGAATAGCAGGAGACAAAGGTGTACAGATGTATTTTAACGTGTATTGCATAGGGGAAATCGCAGGAGACTGGCTACTTGACACCCCAGAGGAATACAGATGCTTAGGCACCTTCATAGGAAAGGGGAGGTGGGACAATTTGAGAAAAGGGAGTGATTTTTAGGGGGGAAAAGAATGGGTCTAGTTATTAGAAGATGGTTAGTAAATAATTTTCTTTGCAAATTAAACAGGATAGAGAGCAGACAATGGTTTGGAATCAATTTTATCTGGACTCCAGGTGTTGTGTGTATGTGTGTGTGTGTGTGTGTGTGTGTTGGAGTGTCACTGTGTCTCCCAGGCTGGAGTGCAGTGACATGCTCACGGCCACCCCAGCATCGACCTGCTGGGCTCAGGTGATCCTTCTGCCTCAGCCCTCCAAGCAGCTGGAACCACAGGCATGCACCATCATGCCCAGCTAATCTTTTGATTTATTTTGAAGTCAAGGTCTCCCCAAGCTGTCCAGGCTGGTCTCGAATCCCTGGGCTCAGGCAAATCCTCTCACCTTGGCCTCCTAAAGTTACAGGTGTGAGCCACCGCACCTGGCATATTTGTGTATATTACAGTTCAGTGAAGGCAGGACCCAGGGTCATGTTTACAGTGGTGACCCCTGTGCTGCCCAGCACAGGCCTGGCACACAGTAGGTGCACAGGAAATGATTGTAGATTGATTGCTTTATTTTTTACATTGATTGATTGATTGAGTTGGAGTCTCACTCTGACACCCAAGCTGGAGTGCAGTGGCATGCTCACGGCCACCGCAGTCTCGATCTGCTGGGCTCAGGTGATCCTTCTACTTCAGCCTTCCAAATAGCTGGAACCACAGGCACATGCCACACCACACCCGGATAATTTTTTGATTTATTGTTGAGATGAGGTCTCACCAAGTTGTCTAGGCTGGTCTCGAACCTGTGGGCTCAGGCAATACTCTCACCTTGGTCTCCCAAAGTGCTGAGATTACAGGCTTGAGCCACCATGTTTGCCCTCCTCCCCTACCCTGGGGAGGTGAATCTCCCCCCTCTCTCTTACTTTTAAGTAAACTATATTTTCCAGTCTCACTTCTGTGCAATTCTTTGCATCCTATGCATGGCACCAGATCACACATTCCTCCCCGGCTCCCGGCATGGGTCTGACTTAACAGGGTGGCTTGGGACAAACTGCCACAAAGCCACTTCCCACTCACCTCCTATCTTCCCAGGGAGGCGTCACGGGACATTTCTTGGCATTTCCTGGGTTCTGGCACCATAGGAGGCTTCCTGCTTCCCTTTCCCCCTAGGGTGCAGCTGCAGGCTATGACGCTGCATGTCTGCAGCAGGGAATCAGCTCCCCAGCCATACAGTGTCCACCACTTGTGTTTCATTATCACGTCCTTGGCCCCTTTGTTTCAAAGTTATTCTGTGGGACAGAAAAGGGACATGGGGAATTGGTACCTTTGCTGCTCTTGCTGTCCATATAAATAAGAAACTGATGATCAAAGACTTCTTTCTTTACCTGCCAAATCTATCAGTCTTTTTTTTTAAAGCAGGATCTCCCTCTTGTCCAGGCTGGAGTGTAATGGCACAATTATGGCTTACCCCAGCCTTGACCTCCTGGGCTCCGGCAATCTTCTTGCCTCAGCCTCCCGAGTAGATGGGACTACAGGCGTATACCACCACGCCTGGCTAATTTTTTTATTTTTAGTAGACACAAGGTCTCGCTATGTTGCCGAGGCTGGTCTTGAACTTCTGGGCTCAAGCAATCCTCCCATCTCAGCCTCCCAAAGTGCTGGGATTACAGGCATGAGCCACTGAGCCCAGACTGTTAGTCTTGCTTGACAGCAAGAAGCCACATGGCAGGAGATATTGAGACCGTGACACAGAGTTATTATGAAATCTTGGCAAGCCCAATGGGAACTTGGGAAAAAAGGTCTTGCCCTTGAGGAGTCTTACACTGGGAAGGAATGTTCTGGTCACTGACAAGTGCACCATCTGACCTCCCAAGCCGTGGCAGATTCTGAAGGTATTACTGTAGCCGGAAGCAGAGTGGAGCTAACTGCCTTCTGTGCTGAACGGCAGGTTCTCTCTTAAAGGGAGATCAGAGCCTCATGTCTTCACGGTTGCCCCACCTCTGAACCGAAGCAGTACCCATTGGCTGCCAGGGCCCTTTGTAAGGGTACATGCCTCACATTGCTGCTGCAGCACTTGGTGAGTCACTTCCTCTCTCTCTGAGTCAGAATGCTCATAGCCCCTTGACTCAAAGTTATTCTGTGGGACAAGGATGTGGAGAATTGGCACCTTTGCTGCTCTTGCTGTCCACACAAGTAAGAAACTGATGATTAAGAGAGAACCTGCCATTTCTTTCTTTACCTGCCAAATCCGTCAGTTTTAATTATGGTCTAATTGAATAATTTATGGGCCAGGCACGGTGGCTGTAATCTACCTGTAATCCTAGCACTTTGGGAGGCAGAGGTGGGAAGATTGCTTGAGGCTGGGAGTTTAAGACTAACCTGGGCAACAGAGTGAGATGTCATTTGTACAGAAAAAAAAAAAATACAAAAAATTAGCGGGGTGTGGTGGCACATGCCTGTAGTCCCAGCTACTAAGGATCATTTGAGCCCAGGAGCTCGAGGCTGCAGTGAGCTATGATTGCACCACTGTGCTCCACCCTGGACCATAGAGTAAGTCAGTCTCTCTCTCTCTCTGTCCTTTCTCTCCATAGAGCCTATATATGGAACTAGAGGACTTGAATAACATTTATTCAATAAAAGAATGTGTTCATGTTATTGCTGTTGCTCTACTTGTTTTTATAATTGTTTTTGTAATAGTTACAGCTGTTATACTTCAACTTCTCATCTTCTCTCTGGATTTATCAAAATATTCTTAGATATGACACTAGAAACATAAGCAAGAAAAAAAATTAGATAATTTGGGCTTCAAAACAACCCACAGAATGGGAGAAAATATTTGCAAATCATATGTCTGATAAAGAACTTATATCCAGAATATACAAAGAATCCCTACAATTCAATGATAAGACAAGCTGGGCATGGTGGTTCACACCTGTAACTCCAGCACTTTAGGAGGTCAAGGTGAGAGGATTGCCTGAGCCCTGGGGTTTGAGTCCCGCCTGGGTAAGTTGGCAAGACCTCATCTCTACAATAAATAAAAAAAATTAGCCAGGCATGGTGGTGCTTGCCTGTAGTCCCAGCTACTAGGGAGGCTGAGGATCTCCTGAGCCCAGCAGGTTGATGTTGCAGTGGCCGTGATCGTGCCACTGCACTCCAGCCTGGTGGACAGAGTGAGACTTCAACTAAAAAAACCTCCCAAAACAAAAAAAGATAAGACAAATAAAAATAATAAGACTGCTATAATTCAACAATAAGACAAATAATAACACAATTAAAAATGGGCAAAGGATTTGAGCAGATATTTTTCCAAGAAAGATATACAAATGGCTAATATGCAATGAAAAGATGCTTGCCATCATTCGTCACGGGGAAGTGCAATTCAAAGCCACAATGACACACCACTTCATACCCACTAGGAATTTAAAAAGTGAGTCAAGTGTGATGAAAATGTGGAGAAGTTGGCACCCTCATACCTTGCGGGTGGGCATGTCTAATGTTGCAGCCACCTTGGAAAACAGCCTGGCAGTATCTCAATTAACCATAGAGTTATCATATGAGCAAAAAGCACAGGGATTGGAAAGGAAGAATTAAGATTGTCCTTACTGGCAGTGACATGATTGTCCACATAGGCAATCCTAAGGAATCTACCAAGACACAAAACAACAAAAACACTAAAAACTCCAAAACTAAACAACAACAAAACTTCCTAGACCTAACAAGCAGAAAACAAAACACATAAAATAATTAATTGTATCTCCTGCATGCTGGAAACAAACACCAAAATTAGAAATATCATCAATACCAAATACATTTTTTTTGAATTGTAGTCTCACACTCTGTTGCCCAGGCTGGAGTACAGTGGCATGCTCACAGCCATTGTAGCTTCGACTCACTGGACTGAGATGATCCGTCTGCCTCAGCCTCCCAAGTAGCTGGAACCACAGGTGTGTGCCACCATGCCTGGCTAATTTTTTAAATTTATTATAGAGACGAGGGCTTGCCATGCTGCCCCTGCTGGTCTCGAACCCATGGACTCAGGCAATCCTCTGGCCTCTGTCTCCCAAAGTGCTGGGATTACAGGTGTGAGTCACCACACCTGGCTGACTTTTCTAAATTTTATGTGGAAGGCAAAGGAACTAGAAAAGGTAAAACGATTTGATAAAAGAGGAAAAAAGTGGGAGGAGTCAATCTAACCAGTTTCAAGACTTGTATAAGTGCAGTAATCAAGGCTGTGTGGAATTATTGGTGGAGAAATAGATACTTAAATCAGTGGGTCAAGGCCAGGTGTGGTGACTCTTGCCTGTAATTCCAGCACTCTGGGAGGCCAAGGTGTGAGGATTGCTTGAGCCCAGGAAGTCGAGTCCAGCCTGGGCAATATAGTGAGATCTCATCTCTACAAAAAATAAAAAAATTAGCTGGGTGTCATTGCTCGTACCTGTAGTTCTAGCTACTTGGGAGGTTGAGGTGGAAAGATCTCTTGAGCCCAGAAGGTTGAGGCTGCGATAAGCTGAGATCATGCCACTGTATTCCAGCCTGGGCGACAGAGTGAGACTCTGACTCATAAAATAAACAAATACATACATAAACAAATGGGACCGAATAGAGAACTCAGAAGTAGACCCACACGAATACATATGTCCTGCTGATTTTTGACACAGGTGCAAAAGCAATTCAATGGAGGAAAGACAGACTATTAACAAATGACACTACTCACCTCATCAACAAGGGTACCTGCATAATCAATGCTTGTATACCTAACCCTTAATTGTACCCCACATCTTTATAATTTAAAAAAACCAAACAAACAAATGGCACTGAGCAATGGGACTCCATAGACAAAAAAACCCCCAAACAATATCAAAACAAATCTCAAAAAACAAAACAAAACCCCATAAAGAACTTCATTCTCTTCCCTCTCTCTCACCTTATGTAAAAACAAACTCAAAATGGATCACAGACTTAAATACAAAATATAAAACTATAAAATGTTTAGAAAAAAACATACAAGAAAATCTTTCACATCTGAGACTCGGCAACATGTGACGACTGAAGCATGGTCCATGAAAAGAAAATTTGATAAACGGGATGTTAGCCAAATGAAAAACTTTTGCTCTAGGAAAGACCCTGTTGGAAGGTTGAACAGCTAGACTACAGTCTGGGAGAAAATATTTGCAAAGCATATATTTGATAAAGGGTTATATTTGGAAAATGTAAAGTACGCTCAAAACTCAAGAGCAAAGCAATCTAATTAGAAAATGGGCAAAAGACAGGAAGACACATTTCACTGAAGAGGATATGCAGATGACAAGTTGGCGAATAAAGATGTTCAGGTTTGCTCAGTGGCAGTATTGGAGCCCATGAGGTTTATCTGAGGGGTGATTATTGCTAACTGAAAACTTCCCCCCAAAAACCCCGCTGTGACAACTTGCAGTATAGCTAGCATTGGCAATTTTTGACAGTCTCTATGGAGACTGAAATAGTGAAAAAAAAAATGCCAGGAGCAGTGGCTCGTGGCTGTAATTCTAGTGCTTTGGGAAACTGAGGCAGGAGGATCACTTGGATTGCTAGGAGTTCGAGACCAGCCTGGGCAACACAGTGAGATCCCATCAACACAAAAAGAAAATAAGAAAAAAAAAGGGGGAAAGATATTCAATAACATTACACACCAGGGAAATGCAACTTAAATCAGGATTGCAATACAAATCAAATAAAAGTGGTAGCCGGGTGTGGTGGCTCATGCTTATAATCCTAGCACATTGGGAGACCGAGGCGAGAGGATGACTTGAGTTCAGGAGCTCAACACAGCAAGACCTTGTCTCTATAAAAAAATTAAAAAATTAGCTGGGCATGGTGGAGCACACCAGTAGTCCCAACTACATGGGAGGCTGAGGCAGAAGGATCGCCTAAGCCCAGGAGGGCAAGGCTGTGGTGAGCCATGATTGTATCACTACACTTCAGGGTGGGTGACAGAGTGAGACTACAACTCAAAAAAAAAAAAAAAATATCAAAGTGGCTAAAAAACACTGCCAAAGGCTGGCAAAGATGCAGAGAAACTGGATAATTTATATAGTACTCTGGAAGTTTCTATAAAAACGTAAACATTTGAGTACCATACAACCCAATAATTGAATTCCTGGACATGTATTCAAGACAACTGAAAATTTATATTCACACAAAGCCTGATGATGAGTATGTTGCTTTATTTCTTTTTACTTTTTTTTTTAAACTGGGGTCTAACTCTGTTGTCCAGGCTAGAGTATAGTGGCACAATCACGGCTCATCGCAGCCTTGACCTCCTGGGCTCAGGCAATCCTTCTGCCTCATCCTCCCAAGTAGCCAGGACTACAGGCTGGCACCACCAAGTCCAGCTAATTTCTTGGTTTTCTTTTTTTTGTAGAGACGAGGTCTCATCATCTCTCTGGGCCGGTTTTGAACTCCTAGGCTCATGTAATACTTCTGCCTTGGCCTCCCAAAGTGCTGGGATTACAGGTGTGAGTCACCATACCTGATTGTGATAATGAATCTTTATAGCTGCTTATTTTGTAATAGCCAAAACTAACCCAGAGGACCTTCAACTGGTGAATAAACTATGAAATATTTATACCATGAAATGCCATTCAGTAATAAAAGAAATAAACAATTGATACACAAAATAACCTGAAGGAATCTCCAGAGAATTGTATAGAGTGAAAAAAAAAAAGCCAGCACTGAAAGGTTACATACTGCATGGTTCTACATAACATCCTTTTTTTTTTTTTTTTTTTTAAGTCAGAGTCTCACTCTGTCACCCAGGCTGGAGTGCAGTGGCATGCTGATAGCCACTGCAGCCTCGACCTGCTAGGCTCAGGTGATCCTTCTGCCTCAGTCTTCCAAGTAGTTGGAACCTGGCTAATTTTTAAAAAAATTATCGTAGAGATGATGTCTTGACATATTGCCCAGGCTGGTCTCAAACCCCTGGGCTCAGGAAATACTCTCACCTCTGCCTCCCCAAATGCTGGGATTACAGCCACTGCGCCCAGCATTACATTCTTGAAATGACAAAATTATAGAAATGGGAACAGAGTTGCACTTGCAAGGGACTGGGGGGGGGTGGAGTGGGGAGGGAAGTGGGTGTGGCCATAAGGGGCAGCCTGAGAGATCTCTGTGGTGATGGCAATGTCCTGTATTAAGGTCAATATCCTGGTTGTGATTTGCAAAATGTCACCATTGGAGGAAATTGGGTTAAGGATACGCAGGACCTCACTGTTCTTTTTTACAGCACTATGCGAATCCATAATATCTCAAAATAAAAGGTTTAATTTAAAAGTAAATAAAACGGGAAAGTCTGGGGGCCAAAGCGATGAGTCCTTGCTGCCGCCGGAGTGGCCCTTGGGTCACATAGTAGAATGCAGTCGCCTAAAACTCCCATTAAGACCTGACACTCACAGGCGGCCTGTTCCTTATCTGCCTTTCAGGAAATGGGATCAAAGGGTTACTTGGAACAGGTGAAAATCCCATCAGTAAACGGCTCGTTTACAGGGAGTATGAATGAGTAGCCGAATACTTTTGTGCCAAGGACCAGGCAAGGAAATCGGATTTTAAGAGAGCATATGCTCCCCTCTACCGCATGGGGGAGCCAGAATCAACGTCAATTACTCAGAAGTGGGAACCACGTGCGAGTCAAACCAGCTGTGATAGTCTGGCGGGCATGAGCACACAGCTTAGGGGAACTTAAAAAAAAAAAAAAAATTTAAACTCAGATAATTACCTAAATGAACAGGCTCCCGGGTAGATTTTCTCTCTCCAGTGTGGTTTGCTCAATCCTGCAGCCTCTGATGGCTGCTGGCGTTGTCTGAGTTTGGAGGTCCCTAATCACAGGGCGCCTTCTGAAAGGTGAGTTTCCTGGCTTGGTGGGAACACCACAACCTGCCCCCTCCCACGGCCTGGGTCAGGATCTTCTGGTCTGTTTATCACCCTCTGGTATCCCACACAGGGACAGAGTAAATGTGGGAACGGCCCATGGGACCATCCTCGGT
>JAPVLO010002609.1:0-31557 GCA_027257055.1 Cephalopachus bancanus
GGAGAGAGGGGGAGGGAGAGAGACAGGAGAGACATCTGTCCTCTTGGGTTAGATGATCTGTGGATTTCATTCAGGCAAATACTGTCACATCCTGTCCTTGGCATTAATTCCATGACCACCATCTTCCAGACAACTAAACTAATAAACTATGATCTAGAACCGGTCATCTTTGAAGCGTGGTATGCAGAGGAAAATTTGTTGACCTTGGCATGTGGGACAATGTTAGGGAGTAGCTGCCGGCCATAGTAGTTACCACAGCTGGCAATGGTGGCTTTGGAGAGCAATGGAGAATGGGTATTATATTAAATGACAAGTGGACCAAGGTAAATGATACTCACAGTCCACTCTTGGCCCATGTGTCATTAGCTCCTGTGTTCTCTAGGAAACACTGTAGGATCCAGGAGAGGCAATTGCCCATCCATAAAAAACAGGGGCTGCTTCATACTTAGCATGTGTTAGAGTGTAAAGGGTCATAGATAAGTGAATTTAACTAATTTGTATTCGCAACTGATTCTTAGTTTTGAAGAGACACGTTAGAGTTAGAAATCATAACAAGAGAGGTTGGGAAGATGGCAGCCAAGCCAGTCAGACTATGTGAGTCCTAGCGCAAGTGAGTGAGTGTACGGAAAATTTTTGTGTGCCTGCTGGTGAGTGAGTGAGCATGTGCGTGGCTGAATGCTTGAGGTCTAGAGATCTAGTGGCTGGGGTTCTCCTGGTGCAGTGGCTGCTGCTACAGCTGCTCAGCTTGGACCCTAGCAATTCCCGGGATGCAGAAGCTAAACACCATTTTAAAATTTTTTTAAATCAGCGAAACACTTCCTGAGAAGATAATGGCAGGAGACACTGACTAAGTGGGGGCTCGTGAGCAAGTGGTCAGGGCCATCCTGGTCCAGCAGCTGTTGCTGCAGCATCTCTGTTTGGTCCCTGGCACTTCCCAGGTCACAGAAGCCGAGTGCCATTTTTATTTAATGGACAAAAGTTTTCCTGTGAAGAAGCGGCAGGGAGAGACTGCCAGCTCCAGGCTTTGCCTCACCACTTCAGCGCCAGACCGAATACTGGCAGCAAGGACTGCAGAGGGAGCCCAGAGGCAGAGTCCCACCAGAGAGGATGAGAGGGGCACCCTACCACCATCTTGAAGGTAGGGCAAGAAAGTGCTCCAACTTACTCATGATGGAGCAACAGATTTGATCTCTGTGTCTGGCGGATCAACTACTCAGGGGTTGATTGTGGACCAGAGGGAATATCCTGGAAGCACAAACTTCAGAGAGACCTGATGAGTGCTGAGTCCCAGGTGCCCCACCCCCTACCCTATCCAGCTGTGAGACAAAGAGTGTGACCAGAAAGGGATGAGGAAGAACTTCAAAGAGATCAGTGGTGAGTGCAGGGCTGACCCAACCCCCCTCCTCCCCAGCAGTCCTCTGAACATCAGACCCACCCAGCTGAGAAGTACAACCCAGGTGGAGCCTAGCTATCAGTCTCAATAGGAGAACTCCATTCCAGGATAGGCCTGACTGAGGAACCCCACTCAAGTACATACCTGGGGAAGACACAATCCCATAACTTCCCACTAGAGGGAATCTCCCTGACCATACCAGAGTAGGCGGGAGGACTGTAGTCCCACCCACCCCTTCTGCCCCTCCTCCTTCCCTGCTCTGGACACTGAGAAGAGAGTGAAAGAGATGGACGCTCACATGGGAGAGCAGAGGAGATGAAAGGGACAATTACAGAGCCTGCCACAAGAGGGTAGGGTTTTTTTTAAATGTTTTAAAATTTAAAAAACTTTTTTGCCTGTTTGTTTGTTAGTTCACCTATTTTAAAAATAAAATATATCCCCTTGGTACATGAATGTGTATGTGAGGGTTTGAGCTGCATCACCCCCTTTTTTTCTTTTCTTTTTCTTTCTTCTTTTGTTTTCTGTTTATGTGTATTTGCGAATGATTGAGTGTTCATCTTTCAGTTTTTTTGTTGGTGGTGGTTTTTGCTCTTTTGTTCTCTTCTTTATTTTTTTAGTTTAAAGTGTGTGTCAATATACATGTGAGGATTCAGTCTGAATTCCTTTTTTTTGTAGTTTTTCTTTTGTTTTTTTCCCCAGTCTTTCTGTTTTTCTTCTCCATTTATTTTGTGCTAGGCAATTGTGTGTGTGTGTTTAGTTTTTCTGTTTCTGTGTTTGTTTGTTTTGTTGCACTTTGTTGTTATTCCAGTTTGTTTTGGAGTGTGTGTGTATGTCTGTGTGAGTGTGTGTTTAGTTGTTTTTGTTTTGGTTTCTGCTTTCATAGTTCTGTGTTGTTTTTTCTTTTTCTTTTTAAAAAAATTCTTGTCCATCTTATTTCATTTTATTTTCTCTGTGCTTCACAATGCTGTCACCGTATCTTGGACTCAGGGGGTACACACACATACCCATTGCATCATCATATAGAGTGGTGGTGGAGAGTGGGTCTCAGGGAACTCACACCACAATCAGTGAATATTGTAATTTGCAAGTAGTTTCTGAATTCTAGTTCCCCATCCCCTACCTTATTCAACTTTCAAAACTACACGAGACATCAAAGCTTCCCACCCACAGTCATGCTTCAAAATAGAACAAATCCATAGCCCGGACCTGGGAAGAATAGAGGGATGAGCAAACATCAGAAGGGAAAACATCTCCCTCTGACACTGAATAACAGAACTAAAGAGAAAAACAAAAGATCTGTCACAAATGAAAAACCAATGAAAGACTACAGGTCATTTCAAGTGTAACAAAGAAAAAAATGCCTGAAAAATCAGACCTCAGAGCCCAAACAATGGAGGTCACCAATGACTGGGCTCAGAATATGACAGGAATTAAGGAATGGATGGAAAGAGTGCATAAGACTCAAGAAAGATAAGATGCAACACTGAAATAATTTACAACAGATATTTTGGCAATAAAAAATTTCATTCAGGAAATAACAAGATGAAAAGCATGGGAAGTAGAATTAATCTAGCTGAAGAAAGACTCTTAGAACTTGAAGACTAGAACATGGAATTAACCCAATCTGTAAAAACCATAGAAAGAAAACTCAGAAAGCAAGAACAAAGCATATAAAAGATGTATGATTATGTAAAGAAGTTGAGGCTACACCTGACTGGTATCCCAGAAGAAGAAAAGGAAAGAAAGACTTTGGAGCAAGTATATCAGGAGGTAACCCAAGAAAACTTTCCCCACCTCATCAGAGATCTGATCAGCCAAACATAAGAGCTACAGAGAATTCCCACAAGACATCAAATGAGAAGACCAACCCCTAGACACATAATAACTTGCCTACACAAAGTAGGCATAAAGAAAAAATCCTAAAGGCAGCAAGAGAGAAAGGTCATACTACCTATCCAGGAAAACCAATCAGAATAGCAGCAGACCTATTGGCAGAAACACTATAAGCAAGAAGGAACTGGAGTCCAATATTCAAAGTCCTCAAAGATAAACAATTTCAGCTAAGAACTTCCCTACCCTGCCAAGCTCAGCTTCGTCAGTGATGGAGAATTAAAATCCTTCACAGATATCCAATCCCTAAGAGATTATGCAGTTTCCAGATCAGCTCTACAGGAGACACTTAAAAGGTATTAAGCACAGAAGAAAGAAAAAAAGAATGACCACACACTTCCCAAGAGAACAGAATAAACAGAGAATACAGCACAACAAGAAACTTGTAAACATACACATACATCAACCCCAAAGCCAAAAGAAAACAAGCAAATAAAAAACTTTATAAGAACTTCATAACAGGGATAAACAATCACATTTCAATAATCACCTTGAATGTGAATGGACTAAATGCACCACTGAAAAGACACAGAATGGCAAACTAGGTTAGAAACCATGACCCAATTATTTGGTGCACCCAGGAAACTCATCTCACCACAAGGGACACACACAGACTCAAAGTTAAAAGATGGAAAATGAGTTTCCAGGCAAATGGATCACAAAAGAAGACAGGAGTTGTGATCTTAATATCAGACAAAGCAACCTTTAGCAATCAAAAATTTAAAAACATAGAAAAGGACACTATATAATGATAAAAGGTTCAATCCATCAACAAGAAATATCCATCTTAAACATATATGCACCCAACCCCTGAACATCAGCATTTATAAAGCAACTACTAAGTAAACTAAAAAAAGATATTGACTCTAATACTATTATAGCAGGGGACTTGAATACCCCACTAACAGTCCTAGATAGATCATTGAGGCAAAAAATCAGCAAGGAGATCCATTTGAGATTTGACCAAATGGACATAGTAGATACCTACAGATTATTACATTCAACAACCACAGAATATACATTCTACTCATCACCATGTGGAATGTATTCCAAGATTGATCACATCCTTGGCCATAAATCAAGGATAAACAAATTCCATAAGGTTGAAATATTGCCATGCACCTTCTCAGACCACAGTGGAATAAAAATAAATATCAACACCAACAAAATTTCCCCAAAGCTCACAAAGACATGGACACTAAACAGCATGAGGCTGAACAACTACTGGGTCAACACTGAAATCAAAGCAGAAATTAAAAGATTCCTAGAAACAAATGAAAATGAAGAAACATCTTACCAAAACCTCTGGGATGCCATGAAATCTGTTCTAAGAGGGAAATTTATAACTCTATAAGCACGCATCAAGATAATGGAAAGATCGGAAGTTGAGAGTCTGACAAATTATCTAAGGGATCTAGAAAGAGAAGATGACCAAAACCCTAACTTTGGCAGAAGAATCCAAATCACCAAAATAAGAGCCCAAATATGGGACATAGAAGACAAAAATATCATAGAAAACATCAACAAAACAAAAAACTGGCTCTTTGAAAGAATTAACAAGATTGATGGACCCAGAATGACCAAGAAAAAGCCCAAATAAATGCAATCAGAAATACAAAAGATCAAATCACAACTGACCCCAAAGCAATACAAAAGATCATCAGAGATTACTATGTACATCTATATGGAAACAAACTTGATAATCTAAATGAAATGGAGGACTTTCTGACATCATTCAACCTCTCCAGTTTGAAACAAGAAAACATTGAGACACTAAATAGACCAATAACAACCCAGGAAATTGACTCTGTCATATGAAAACTACCTTTAAAAAAACCCCTGAACTGGATGGTTTTCCAGCAGAATTCCACAAAATGTACAAGGAGGAGCTGATACCAATCCTAATGAAAGTATTCCAGGCAACTGAGAAAGATAGAATTCTCCCCAAATCATTTTACAAAGCTAACATCACACTGATATCCAAACTGGATAAACATCCAACAACAAAAGAGTACTACAGGCCAATATCCCATATGAACAAGACACGAAAATCCTCAACAAGATTCCAGCAAATCAGATTCAAAAACACATCTCAAATATCATCCACCATGACCAAGTAGGTTTCATCCCCAGGATGCAGAGCTGGTTTAACATTCACAAGACCATAAATGTCATTAAATACATCAACAAATGTAAAACCAAAAAGCAGATGATTATATCATTAGACATAGAAAAAACTTTTGATACAATCCAGCATCCTTCCTTTATTAAAAGCCTCAAACACCTAGGTATAAAAGGAACATACCTCAAAATAGTAGGTGTCATCTATGATAAACCCATAGCTAACATATTGCTAAATGGACAGAAACTGGAAACATTTCCCTTGAAAACTAGAATAAGACAAGACTGCTCACTCTCACCCCTCTTGTTCAACATTGTGTTGGAAGTACTAACTAGGGAAATTAGACAAGAGAAGGAATTCAGGGGTATCCTAATAGGAGGAGGAAGTCAAGTTATCCCTTTTTGTTGACAATATGATCCTATACCTTGAAAATCCAAAAAAGTCTGTCAAAAATCTGCTTGCACTGATAAAGAACTTTGGCAAACTCTCAGGGTACAAAATAAATGTGCAAAAGACAGTTGCATTCCTATACACCAACAACAAGCAGGTAGAGACCCAAATAAAAAGCAAAATCCTATTCACAATAGCTATACAAAAAATGAAATACCTTGGCATCTTCCTAACCAGAGAAGTGAAAGACCTTTACAATGAGAACTACAAAACACTGTTCAAAGAAATCCAAGAAGAAAAAAAAAAAAAAGGAAAAATATTCCATGCTCATAGATAGGAAGAATCAACATTGTTAAGATGTCCATCCTACTAAAGGCAATCTACAGATTCAATGCGATACCCATTAAATTACCAACATCATTCTCTCAGGCCTGGAAATGGCAATACAGAAATTCATAGGGAAACATAAACGACTACAAATAGCCCAAACAATCCTTAGCTAAAGAAACAAAGCAGGAGGTATTACACTTCCAGACTTCGAACTTTACTGTGGCAAAATGTGGCAAATGCTCAAACATATTTCTTGTATGATTGAGTGAATGGATGCAGAAACACATGAATAACTGCTTCGGGGTCAGCAGTTGGCCCCATGGCAATCACCTGGGATGGCAGATTGTCTCCCACTAACCCTGTGGCAGAAAGGAGTCTGGGAGCAGTTAAAGGTATTTCCTTTTGAAAGTCAAGCAGCAAGCTTTAAAGACCTGCCAGTCCAGTTTTGTTTGAAAAAGGCAAAATGGCCAGAGACTGACGGCTCTCATGGAAATGCAAAAGAAAGAGTACCTAATTCACAACTGCTCTCCTTATCAGTTATAGCCTCTGCTTGCCCTGCATTTCCTGGAAACCATTTGTTCTTTGAAAGATCTGATTTTTCTGAACACAACCTTGTAAATTCCAAAGAAAATGTGTAATTGCTCAACACGACCCCCTCCCTTACCTAAACAAAGGTCTAAGACCCCTCTTCTCCCGTTCTGGGGGGCTCAACCTGGAAGCGTTAGCCCATCGAGCCTGCCAGCGTAATAAAGTTGCCACTTCCTATAATAGTCTCGGTGTCACAACCTCTCTTTCTTCCCAATACATTATTCTGGTGCACTGGCTGGGATGGGAGAGTTTGGAGACAGTGTGTTCCACCTCCATTGTCATCAGGGTGTGACCTCCAGGGTGACGGGAAGGGCAATCTCGTCTAGCACGCAAGGGACCTTTTGAGTCGTAGGAGGGAGGTCCTTCCCAGCACACTGAGGCTTGGACCATGAAAGCACAACAGGGACCCAAAAGGTGGGGAACTGGCATAAGGACGACCACTTGATGGAAAGGACAGAAAGACCACCCAATGGAAAAGGTAGGAATAAAGGCCTTTGCATAGACCTGCCAATGGATGGCAGAAGGGGAACTTGATCACCTCCTGGAGTCCGCTAGTAATCTCCAGCCTGAAGGAATGGGCTGAAAGGCAGTGGAAGGCAGCACTGTCTGAAAATGAACCCATAGACTCCTAGGGTTAGGACAGAGTGTTGAAGAATGTGCTGTGTGATTGTGTGTGAATGAGACGGATGGGGTGGGAGAGCTCCACATAAAGTTAGTCTGCATTGGGGGTGTACCAACCTGCCAATTGCTAAGAGGTGTCTGAAATATCTTCATAAGGAGTATGGCTAGAGGAGGATGAAACAGATGTTTCCCATACCCCTCATTCTCTTATTTGTGTGTGTCTGTCGTTTTGAATCTGCTAAGAAGTTGGTTGAGTTATTATGCTATGTTTGATGGGACATGTCATCCTTTAAAAACTTGGCTGGCACATGTTTCTTTATGCCATTTATGTTTCCCTCCCTTTATTTGTGTGGTGTTTCTCCCAAACCGCTGGCACTGTTAAAATTCCTGCCTTTTGTTGTTAAGGTTGTGGGAAAATTGCCTGCTGCATGTGTGAAGTGCTACCAGTTATCTTTAATTTTTTCCTAGGACCACACCCCCTCCCTTCCTTAGCCTGTGTTCTCCTCCATAAATTCTGAAGGAGTTCATTCTAATCCACCTGTAAACGTCTCTTATATGCTACTTAGCCTTTTGCTAACTCAGTACAAGTTAATGCTAGCCTTGGAGAAAATAATTTTGTAATCTTTCTCTGGCAACTAAGAGACTGAATAGATTGTTCTTGTTTTCAAATGCTGAAAGCCAGGTTTGTTGAGAATAAATCTGTTTCTAAAGGTTTAGGCCTTGCCTAAGATTGTACTCAACTGATTGTCCCTGTAAAACTGTTGGGAAGTCTCTTAGAGTTGGGTAATATATGCTAACTCCCTACTTTAAATTATAATGCTAGATAACACTAATGCTTGCTTTTTTGGCTATGCCTGACTAGCACATCCCTTACAAGACTGGTAAAGCTGTAAATGCTGAATACTTTGCAGGACTTAATAAGGCATGGGAACTGGCCATTCCCACCTGATTAAGACACCTTGTTAGCTTGGTACTTCACCTAAGGGACAGGTCAAGTACTAGGCACACTCTGTGGAGCATAGAGTGAGACCTAATCACTCTCATTTAATTGTCCATGTCTTACAACTAAGGCTATTGTTTAGTAATTCATGAGGATTATTGACAATTTTGCCTGTTCATAATTAGGAATATGTAGAAACAGATCATTTTACATCTACGTGGTCTGTTCACTTTAAAAAGGTTTTGTACCAGGCCATTTTGTAGGCATCATTGGAAAGTCGTGGAGCAAAATAAAAGGGGGGGGTGCTTCAAGGAGGGCTGAGGACACTCAGCCTGGAAGAAGCCATCAGGGTTCCAGGGATACCTGGTATTACTGTTTATGGCTTTATTTAGTTATTTGTTTGTTTTAGAATTCTCCTTTGAGGAATAAATTGCAAATGCTCAAAACAAATTCTGGGTTTTCAAGAAACATGACCAAGAAAATGTGTAATAATTTGTACCCTCAGTCACCCCAATGGGACAGATTTTGAATAATTAAAGCAAATTAAAATTATGTGGTTAAAAAATAATAAGTGCATTATTCAAATCAATAAACTCACTACAAATTAACAGATAAGATTTGGAAAGGAACAAAACTATCTGGCAATTAAATTCACTTTGTAGACCTAAAAAACAGATAGTCAAAAGTTCTGTATGCAGAGGCATTTAAAAATTTTATTTCACTACTTTGCAAACAAGATTATATCCTATAGAATATTAAATGCTCAACTCCAGAGACTTGACCCAGAACTATGAATACCAAACTCCCAATTATAGAAAGCTTCTGAAGTTCTTAGAAACTGAAACATTAAGAAAAAAAGGGGAGAAGAACTCCAAAATGAGCACCAGTTAGAGGAAAGGTAAACAAACCTATTGGCAGTTGCCACTAATGGCAAAGCTCCAGCCATCCAAAAGAGGCCTGATAAGAATAAACCTGCTAAGGGGGATGGTATCAGCTGCTATGAATGTAGTCAATCTGGGCACTTAAAGCACAATTGTTCTTGATGACCTAAGCCCCCAGGACCTTGTCCAACGTCTGGATTAAAAGGTCACTGAAAGAGATGGTGCGGCCTGTGGGGGAGGGGTGAGATGATGTCTGTCGACTGAAAGGGCAGGGGCACGGCCCACCCAGCACTCTGTTTGCCATCACTCCAGAGAATCCTTAGGTCTATATAAATGTGGCTAGGCTCCAAATTAATTTCTTAATGAATACTGAGGCTAAGTTTTTAGCCCTTGTGCTCATACTGAACTTCTTTCTCCTAAAATCTGCTCTCTAGTGAGAGTTAAAGGTGTTCCAAAAGTTACATTTTTCACCTAATGGTTACTAAAAGGTAAATTCAAATTATAACTGTAAAAGGTTGTCTATAAATAAATAAAAAGGAAAGCAAAAAGCAAAGGAAAAATATAAAAAAGTTGTTGGTGTACAAATAAGGTTTTAGTAAGAAAACAAAAAAAGGGAGAAATATTAGAGAAAAGATATTTTTATCTAAAAAAATAAACCTTATATGTTAAATTTTTGTCCAATAATAAAGTAAATAGTTATCTGAAAATTTTTTTAAAAAAGGAAGTAGAGAACAAAAATAAAATGGCATAAGTGTGCCAAAAATAGTATGAGGAAAGTTTATGAAAAAATATATATACAAAAGAAATTCTATAAACAATCTAGGCATAATAAAGTCTTTTCTGGATGCAAGTCTCCACACATTTTTGAATTTCTCTTCAAATTTTATATAAGATTTACTTGAGTGCCCAGTTCAAATTATAGTCTAAAACAATCTGTCAGGCTACCATTATAGTCTAGAAATACATTAAAAACTCCAAAGGCGGTACTTGTAATAAAGTCACAGAAATTAAAGTTTATCATTTAAGTTATGCTAATAACTTCAGGCCTTGTAGCTTTTGTACAAAGGGTGATCAGCCACTACCTAAAATTGTCAAAATGTATGCCTGACTTCATTTCTTTTATTAAGCTAGAATCCAGTAATTTCATGCCCACATAATGGTCATGCAAGAATCCCAGGTGGTGCCTGCAAACAATGCCAGTGCTGAAACAAATCTGGATGCCTCAAGTCAGACAGGGAGAGATTTTTTATCTCTGGCTAGGCAGGATTACGCCCATTTTTAGCTTTGAAGAAAATGGACCTTCACCCCTCAGCACCCCAAATGATTATGGGATCAAAAAATCTCTAAAGAATAAATAATTGAGGCAGGGTAGCTAGCACAGGCTAGACGTGAATAAATTTCCTATAGGAAGGTTTTAGAAGGCATTCAAATGTTTCTACTGCAGGCCGAGTGGCAACCTATCCCAACCCTTGGCAAATCCAAAGAAAACTCCATCAGATGTAGGACTAGGACAGTATAATCTTTCAATTTGCAGTTTAGCATAATAATCACTAGAAATCCTTTGGAGACACGGGTAAACTGAACATAGGTATTTGGTATTGCATCCCTTAGGATCCAAGTCAATCCCTGAAATGGAATTTGTTAAACCTTTGAAATTGTTTAATGGTAGGCTTTTTTCCTACACCTTTAAGGGAAAGGGGTTACAAACATAAATGCTCAT
Organism: Cephalopachus bancanus; assembly: GCA_027257055.1. Lineage (NCBI taxonomy): Eukaryota > Metazoa > Chordata > Mammalia > Primates > Tarsiidae > Cephalopachus > Cephalopachus bancanus. The sequence continues at coordinate 10,876 of JAPVLO010002609.1, forward strand.
AAGAAAATGTGTTGTCCAATTGGGACAAATTTTAATCATGGTTTATAAGCTTTCTTCCCTAGAAACTTCCTGGACCATAAGAAACTCAAACACCCCAGGGGAGTAAGTGCTGCTAAAAATTGAAGAAAGGAAGAACCCAACCAACAACCATAAGGAAAGAGAAAAGGACCCTAAGCGTGGTCCTATTCCTATACTAGTCTATAGAATTCAAATACCTAACTCCTCTATCATGATGAAACCCCTCTATGAAGCCTCAAAGGGGGGTGAACAGGAGCCCCTGCTATGGGAAAAGGCCCAGAAACAGGCCTTTAAATAAATTAAACAAGCTTCTTGCCTTTCCCTTTTAAAATTCTTTATGGGTGGCCACCCCCTCTCATTAAGGGCATACAGGGAGACTTAAAGGAATTAGGAAGTCTTACCCTAAAAAAAAAGCAGGTGCAGGCCTTAGATTCAGTCCTAAATGCCATCTATTGTCAAGTCGGAGAACAATTACTAATTAGTTTAACTACCCATGCCCATTCTTTTAAGCCAGGTGATATGGTGGGCAAAAAAGTGGAATGTACAACCTCTAAAGTCCCTTTGGAGGGGGACATTTACTGTTCTTTTATCTACCCTGACCACAGTCAAAGTAGCCAAAGTAGTTCCTTGGATCCATTATAGCAGAATTAAGCCGGCCTTCCAGGACTGGGAGTGCACCGCAGATTCGGCAGCTCCACCTCTGCTCTAGAAGCTTAAGGATACTTCAGCCCTGCTTTAGTTACACACTGGAGGCTGACTGATGCATGGCAGAAGATTAAGGATTCAGTTTAAGAACTCAGCAGACATTACTGATAAGCCATTGTTTTGCTTTGTCAACCTTTATATTTGCCAAACTGTTTGTCATTTTAATTGCTGTAGAACCGACTTTATTTGCTATAGAATTAACAGAGTTGTCCCCATTGAACATGTTAAAAAAGGGTCTCACTAGCATTTCCATTCTTTCTTATAATAGGAAGTGTTCTTATGCTTTTATGTATTTCTGCCTAATTTGGGTATCTACCGCTTCCCCCATATACCCAGCATGTAAACGTATAGAAACTATCTGGTCAGACATAAAAGTTTTCCATTGTTATTCATCCCAGCCAGAAGTTTGATATACTGACAAACATATCTGCACCCATAATGGCCAGCTATACTTTACTGGATTATCAAAACAAACTACCAGTACACTAAAGCTGGTGTCATAGCCTGTAACACCCCGGAAGCACAAATTGGGTTTGTTGGGATCTTGCCCCTGCACCCAAAGCAGAGACACTGATTAAAGAAACTGTACAATTTGTAGCTCCTCTGGCTGCCCAACAAAGTTAATTCCCTTCTCTCAACTGTGGGAAGTAGGCCAAAATCTGTTTATAAATTTGGCTGACAATATAGCCTGGACACTTGGTGTCACCAATTGTTGGGTATGTGGAGGAGCCCTAATGACTGGAAAGTGACCTTGGAAGGGAACTAGCCTGGATGCATACCTACCAGCTCCTCCAGTGGAACCATTCTGTAACTGTTAGAGCAGATGACATACCCCAAAAGTGGATCCTTTCCTCAAAAGTAATTGGAGAAGACTGTTTAAGCAGAGCGGGCTCTGCTTATATTCAATGGGTAGGAGAGACTCCTTGCTAAAGAATATTATACTGGAATTGAACCCACCAGACCTGGTGGCCAACAAGGCCTGTTTGGTATTGGGCACCTGTTGTGCAATTAAATTTTGTCAATGTACTATTTGTCACCCAAACTATAAGTAACTGTATAGTACTATCCTCTGAACAGGCTAACCCATTTCAAGGTATCCCCATTATAAGTCAGAGCTGGATAGATCTGTCCTCTGTAAATCCAGACCTCTGGAAAGCCCCTAAAGGGCTATTTTGAATATGTGGAAAGTTTGCATATGCCCACTTCCCAGCATTATGGAAAGATCAGGATTTTTCCTTCTGCCTAACCCAAGGGGGGGTGAACTAGGCATTCCCCTTTATGAAAGTCTCAAAACACAAGATGCTCAATCCCTTGACCAAGTTCCTAATATAGGAGGGACCCAGGTTTGGGAAAATAACAAATGGCCACCCCAGAGAATTATAAATACTTATGGCCCAGCCCCATGGGCACAAAATGGGGGTCGGAAATACTGCACATCTATGTATATATGCTAAATCGCGTTATTAGGTTATAAGCTGTCTTAGAATTATAACTAATCAAATAGCCATGGTTTTTGAGCTTGTTGCTCAGCAATAAGCCCAAATGCGCACAGCTATTTATCAAAACCACTTAGCTTTGGACTACCTGCTGGCGGAAGGAGGAGTATGTGGTAAATTTAATAGCTCTGACTGTTGTTTGCAAACAGATGATAATAGTAAAGCAATAACTGATATAGCCACCAACATTAGAAAGCTTGCCCATGTCCTGGTGCAAAAATGGCAAGGCATAAAAATTGGCAATTGGTTTGAAAACATGTTCTTGGGTCTGGGAGGATTTAAGTATATTATTGGATCTGTAGTCCTAGTGGTGGGATCCTGTCTTATCCTCCCTTGCATAGCCCAATTATGAACGCCATTTCTAAGTTTGTGGAAAGAGTTGTTGAACGAAAAACTGCAGTCCATATAATGGTAATGCACCAGATTAAGATAGTGATGCTCTAGACCCATAAAAGGGTTGAGCACCAAAGGGGGGAATGTGGCAGAATGCGGCAAATGCTCAAATATATTTCTTGTATGATTGAGTGAATGGATGCAGAAACACATGAATAACTGCTTCGGAGTCAGTAGTTGGCCCCATGGCAATCACCTGGGATGACAGATTATCTCCCACTAACCCTGTGGCAGAAAGGGGGCTCGTAGCAGTTAAAGGCATTTCCTTTTGAAAGTCAAGCAGCAAGCTTTAAAGACCTACCAGTCCAGTTTTGTTTGAAAAAGGCAAAATGGCTAGAGACTGACGGCTCTCGTGGAAATGCAAAAGAAAGAGTACCTAATTCACAACTGCTCTCCTTATCAGTTACAGCCTCTGCTTGCCCTGCATTTCCTGGAGACCATTTGTTCTTTGAAAGATCTGATTTTTCTGAACACAACCTTGTAAATTCCAAAGAAAATGTGTAATCGCTCAACACGATCCCCTCCCTTACCTAAACAAAGGTCTAAGACCCCCCTTCTCCCGTTCTGGAGGGCTCAACCTAGAAACGTTAGCCCATTGAGCCTGCTGGAGTAATAAAGTTGCCACTTCCTATAATAGTCTTGGTGTCACGACCTCTCTATCTTCCCACTACATTACTATAAGGCTACAGTACTCAAAACAGCCTGGTATTGGTACAAGAATATGCATATAGACCAATGGAACAGGATAGAGATTCTGGAAGCAAGGCCTCAATTTCTCAACCAATTCATCTTTGACAAAGCTTCCAACAACAACCACTGGGGAGAGGTGAACCTATTCACTAAATGATGCTGGGAAAATTGGCTGATCACATGCAGAAGATTGAAACGGTACCCCTACCTATCACCATAAACAAAAATTAACTCTAAATGGATCAAGGACCTAAACATAAAACCTCAAACTATAAGAATCTTAGAAAAAGCAGGACACCCCCTTATGGAAATTAGAACTGGCAACCAATTCCTAACCAAAACCCTAAGTACTCATACCATATGAAATAAGATAGATAGCTGGGACCTCATCAAACTGAGGACCTTCTACAAAGCAAAAGAAACCATCAAGAGAGCAGGAAGACAGCCCACAGAGTGGAAAAAAAAAATTGCCAACTGTATATCTGACAAAGGCCTACCATCTAGGGTCTAAAGGAACTCAAACATGCCAAAAAGAAAAAAAAGCTCCATTAAAAAGTGGGCAAAAGATATGAATAGACATTTCTCAAAAGAAGATATATAGGCAGCCAACAGACACGTGAAAAAGTCCTTAACCTCACTCGTTATCACAGAAATGCAAATCAGTACCACCTAACCCTGTAAGAATGGCCGTCAGTAATAAAACAAGCAACAACAGATGCTGGCAAGGTTGCAGAGAAAAAGGAATGTTTCTACACTGCTGGTGGGAATGCAAACTAGTGCAACCTTTCTGGAAGATGGTGTGCCAATTTCTAAGAGAACTAGAAATTGACCTTCCATATGACCCAGCAATCCCCCTATTGGGAATATACCCAGAGGCACTCAAATCATTCTACAAAAAAGATACCTACACATGCATGTTTATTGAGCTGTATTCACAATAGCAAAAACATGGAACCAACCACTCTGCACATCGAAGCTGGACTGGATTAAAAAAGTGTGGTACATTATACACAATGGGATATTATGCAGCTATAAATAAGGACAAACATATGGATTTCGCAGTAAATTGGATGAATTTAGAATCTATTGTACTCAGTGATCTATCACAGAAACAAAGAATAGAGTACTATATGTTCTCACTCTCACTCATAAGCGGACCTTGAACAGTTATCATAATACTATAAGAAAGGGATTGGCAGTAGTGGGAAACTGCCAGGGGAGGAGGAGTGGGATTGGCAGTTGAGGGGAGGGAGGGGTACACTTCATCAGCAAGGGCACCTGCATAATGAACATTTGTATACCTAACCCTGAATTATACCCCACATCTTTAAAAAATAAAGAAAAAAAAAAAAAAATCATAACAAGCTATGTCATTTGCATAAGTGAGACTGTGGATAAAACTTTCAGATTTTTTATATTTGCAGCATTCTTTCAATAATCCAGAATAGTATTTGCCACTGGAGTCATATTTTTCAAACTCTATGGGAACCATATTTGGTGAGTGGATTTTGATATTAAAAAACAACCTTTTACTGAGCTTGTAGCATACACTAGATGATGTGGTAAATCCTTTCATGCATTCTGTTACTTATCTTGAGGAGTAAGTGCTACTGATAGCCTTGTTTTTCATATAAGAGAGTGGAACCTCTGAGAATCACACAACTTGTAAGTGGCAAAGAAAGGAATCAAAGATCAGTGGAAATTCAGAACTTTTACTTTTAATCATGAATCAGTCTTACTTCTTTAGTATTTGGTCAAGGAGTTTTTATAAACAATAAATACAAATAAATAACCTAATGTAAAAACCTAAATAATCTTGCAGTTACTATTTTCACCCTGAGGTGTCACTTTTGCATTTATGAGGTGAAGTACAAATAAAAACTGAGAATTGGTCTGGCACAGTGGCTAACACCTGTAATCCCAGCACTTTAGGAGATAGAAGCAGAAGATTGCTTGAGTCCAGGAGTTCAAGACTAGCCTAGGCAGCACAGCAAGACTGTGTTTACAAAAAGTTTAAGAATTGGCTGGATGTGGAGGCACACCTACCTGTAGTCCCAGATACTCAGGAGACTAAGGCAAAAGGATTGCCTGAGTCCATGAGGTCAAGGCTGCAGTGAGCCATGATTGTGACACTGCACCCCAGCCTGGGCAACACAGTGAGTTCCTGACTAAAACACAAACAAACCCTGATTAGATTAATTAGGAAATAGTAAAATATTTTTTTTAAATGTACATACATATGTATGTATTCATGGCTGTGTGAGTTTAAAGTAAAGGTGAAAATAACCCTCATAAGGTACTTTCTTGCAATATCTCTATAAATGTTAAGACATAATTGCTCAAGTTTATGTAAAGTGTTTCTTATGAAGAACTGTATCAGAAAAGCTGAGTCCTCGTTAAAAATTCACATTTCTGATTGGGCTTTACCTCAGACTAAAAGAATTCTGTCTGGAGGTCTGGAGTTGAGGGTCTAATAATTTTTTTTCTAAACAAGCACCAAGTTGTTTTTATATATATTAAAGTTTGAGAACTGTTGCTTAACTGTGTAATTCTTAAATTTTTTTGCTCATTTAAAGTCACTTGGGGGAAAATTTTTTTTTATTAAGAAAATGCACTTTTTTTTTCCATTTGCAAAACTTTCAATTCACATCGGCCATGCTGAGAAGTCTGGTTATGATGTTTGTATTTGCAGAGAACTGCTTTCTGTTTTTTTAACTTTTAATTTTTTTTATTTTAAAGACGTGAGGTACAATTCAGGGTTAGGTATACAAATGTTCATTATGCAGGTATCTTTGTTGATGAGGTGTGCCCCCCTTCCCCAGGCAGATTCCCACTACTGCCAATCCCACTTCCCTGTCTTACTCCTGGCAGTTTCCTGCTACTGCCAATCCTTTTCTTAAAGTATTATGATAATTGTTCAAGGTCCATTTATGAGTGAGAACATGTGATATTCAGTTCTTTGTTTCTGTGAAAGATCACTCAGTATTATAGATTCTAAGTCCATCCAGGTTGCTGTGAAGTTCATGATTTTGTTCTTCTTTATGGCTGCATTATATTCCATCGTGTATATATACCACATTTTTTAAATCCAGTCCTCTTTTGATGGGCAGCATGGTTGGTTCCATGTTCTTGCTACTGTAAACAATGCTGCGATAAACATACATGTGTGTGCAGGTATCTTTTGTATAGAGCGATTTGAGTTCTTCCAGGTATATTTTAGTAGAGGGATTGTGGGGTCGTATGAAAGGTCAATTTTTAGACCTTTTATGAATTGCCACACTGTTTTTCCACAGAGCCTGTACTAGTTTACACTCCCACCAACAGTGAGGAAATGTTCTCTTTCCACTGCATCCTCTCTACCATCTGTTGTTTTTTGAATTATTGATGATGGCCATCCTAGCTGGAGCTAGGTGGTATCTCAGTGTGGTTTTAATTTGCATTTCTTTGATAACTAGTGATGTTGAGCATTTTTTCATGTATCTGTTGGCTGCTCATATGTCTTCTTTTGAGAACTGTCTATTCATATCTCTTGCCCACTTTGTAATGGGGCTGTTTGTTTTTTTTCTTTTCAGCACGTTTGAGTTCCTTGTAGATCCTAGATGTTAGGCCTTTGTCAGACATACAGTTGGCAAATGTTTTTTCTCAGTCTGGGTGATGCAGTCCCACTTGTCTACCTTATCTTTTATGGCATGGGCACTTGGGGTTTTGATCAGAAATTGGTTGCCAGTTCCACTTTCCATGAGGGTGTGTCCTGCATTTTCTAAGTTTCTTATAGTTTCAGGTTTTACAATTTGTTCTTTGATCCATTTAGAGTAGTTTTTTGTGTATGGTGATAGGTAGGGATCTTGTTTTAATCTTCTACATGTGGTCAGTCAGTTTTCCCAGCACCATTTACTGAATAGGTTCTCCTGTCTCCAGTCATTGGAGGTAGAGGCTTTGTCAAAGATGAGTTGGTTGAAAAATTGAGATTTTGCTTCTGGAGGGGGAAAATTTTAAAAACACAAAGGCCTCATCCCCACTCAAGAAAACCTCAAAGTTTATGAGTAAGATCTAGGTATCTGTATGTTTAAAAATGTCTTTAGTGATTCTAGTGTGTAACTGAAGTTGTAGAGTTGGGAAGCGGGCCTGGTGGTATTCAAGTGACCACCTTCCTTCATTTTGCTAAGGCTAGAGCCACTGTTGACAAAATTTTATCTGATTACGTTGTCGACTGAATTCCTTGCATTCACTTAAAGCTATATCTATATGAATGCATATATAATATACCTATTTTGAGATGTATAATTTTGTTTTATTATATACTATTCATGTCTACTGCAAAAGATACATAGAAACACTGAAAGATGAAAACAAATAAAATTTTCCACATTCTAGAAAATGAACTGCTCACAATTTGATGTTTTTTCTTCTGGTTCTTATTTTTTTCTATTCATTTTTACTTAAAAGATTTTGTTAAAATATTAGGACCATACCCTGTAAACAACTTTATATACCGCATCTAATATCCTTTACAAAAATTTTTTCTGATTGCTAAAAATTCTCTGAAAACAATTTGCACCAACTATATATTCTTCCATTAATTGGACACACCATAATAAATGCGTTCATTCTTTTTTAGATGAGTAATCTTCTTTATAGTTGTTAAATGGCTTGCATCATTGTATATAACAGATGCATTTTATATTTTAATCTGGTGTGTAATGTTGAAGTTAATTATATGTGTGCTAGTTTCTTAAGAAATAGTTTTGTGCCTTGGAAGAAAGGTCAAGACAAGGCTGGGACTGGGTCACTTTATATGTACCTTTGACTCTAAGTTAGTACTAAATGTATATGCTCTGTCAGTGAAATGTTCAGAATATCATCTGTATTACTAACTAGCATCATCATAACAATAAAGGACAACTTTCTCACACCTTCTAATTGAATTTCTTCTTCCATGCCCTTTGCATGTATATGATTTTTACCAAATAATAATGAAAATAATGATATAGTTGAGATAGGAAAAGAGTTGCCTATAAAGCTTAACCACAGCTACAGGGTACTCACTTGAATCCTAACCATAATAGTTTTATGTATTCAGCCTTATCAGGAGATCATTAAACACCTCTAGTGACCATATTTCCTTTATCATATTATGAATAGATATTTTTTACACGTATGTTGCAAATATTTCTCAATCCATTATTTTTCTTTCAACTTTGCTCATTATTTATTTATTTATTTATTTATTTTTTGAGTTGGAGTCTCACTCTGTCGCCCAGACTGGAGTGCAGTGGCCGCTCCCGGCCACCGCAGCCTCGACCTGCTGGGCTCTGGCGATCCTTCCGCCTCAGCCTTCCAAGTAGCCGGAATTACAGGCATGCGCTACCACGCCCGGGTTTATTTTTTTTTTATTTATTGTACAGATGAGGTCTTGCCGCCCAGGCAGGTCTCGAACCCTGGGCTCAGGCAATCCACTCACCTCAGCCTCCCAAAGGCACGGGATTACAGGCTGAGCCACCGAGCCCGGCTTATTTATTTATTTTTTAATTGAGTTTTTTTTTTTTTTGACTTGTGTCTCATTCTGTCACCCAGGCTGGAGTTCAGTGGCATCCTCACGGCCACTGCAGCCTTGGTCTGTTGAGCTAGGTGATCCTTCTGCCTCAGCCTTCCAAGTAGCTGGAACGATAGCCACATGCCACCATGCCTGACTGATTTTTTGATTGATTGTAGAGACGAGGTTGCCCAGGCTGCTTTCAAATCCCTGGACTCAGGTAGTCCTCTCGCCCCAGCCTCCCAATGTGCTAAGATTACAGACATGAGCCACTGCACCCGGCTTCATTTTTTATTTCATAGCTTTTTATTTTGACTCGTGCAAATACAATAATCTTTTCAATTTCTGCTCTTTCCCTTGGTGTCATGAGAAAAACAAATGATTACTATCTCATTAGATCTCTATTTTCATCTTTGATTCTTCCATAGTATTTTATTAGGGACTATTTCTAACTTTCAAATCTTTAATATCTTTTGCAGTGTAAACCTATATTCCCAACTCCTAGATTCTACAGTAACATTATACTATATTTACTTTTTATATATCTGTCCATGTTTCCATTCCTCAGTCCATCACATCAGTCTATTTTAATGCATTTTGAAGTAAACTGCAGACATCAATTATTTCTCTCAAATACTTCAGTATGCACATTATATGTATTTGACATATATATATTTTTGCTTTTGCTTTTTACATATAGTTTTAGTTGCTTATAGCTGCTGAAGCAAATTACCACTAAATGGGTGTTTAAAAAAACACGATTTATTATCTTACAATTCTGGAGACCAGAAGTACAAAATCAGTTTTACTGGGCTAAAGGTGTTGGCAGGGCTGGTTCCTTCTAGAGGCCCTAAGGGAGGAGCCATTTCCACGCTTCTTCCAGCTCCTGGAGACTGCTTGCTTCCTTGGCTTGTGATCCCTTTCTCACAACACTGTAATCCTTTTCTTCCATTGTCACATGTCTATCTCTTCTGTAGTCAACTCTCTCTTTACCTCCCTCTTATATGGACCCTTGTGATTACATATAGGGTGTCCCCAGATATTCCAGAACAGTCTTCTCATCTCAAGCTTAAATCACATTTGTGAAGTCTCTTTTGCAATGTAAGGTAACATTCACAGATTACAGGACCTGTGGATCTTAGGAGCCATTAGTCAGCATACCTCACAGGCGAACATTTATTTCATCTTTTTTTTAACAGCATAAGGTAAAAATCTGACTTAATTTTTTCCAAACTATTGTTCCAATTATTAACAAGTAGAAATATATATTTAAAAATTAAGAATTCTCAAGTTTGAGATGATACTTTTAACACATATTAAGTTTCTCATGTTTTCTCCATACACTGAATTCTTCTGAAATAACTAACATATTATAATAACTTGATTTATTGAATCTAATTCTGGATATTTTGTCCAGCAATATTTCTTTAAATTTGTATAAAAACAATTTAAAAATGGGAGACTATAACTTGGTTGTTGTAGGAAAATGAATACAAGTTCCTATGTAACAATTTATACTCTGCCAGAGTATTTATATCAGAAAATTATTTTATAAGAATAAGCTGTTTGAATTTATATGTGAAATATAAGAATTAGCAATAAGAAAGAAAGAAAGGAGGAAGGAAGGAAGGAAGAAAGGAGGGAGGGAAGAAATAATACCCACTTAACTCTGTTAGATAATAAGCAACCTGCTAAGACAAATGACAATCAGGATCAGAAAACAAACCAGTAAAGATAAAGATATTTGCATCAAAATCTTAATGCTAATTCTAACAAGTTAACATTAGCATTAACATTTAAGAATTATCTTTGAATGTTATCTTTCTTGCAGTAATGGCAACACTTACACATCACTTTTTCCTTTTTTTTTGCCTGTTGTTTGCAAGTTATGGAATTAATAACACTTAACCATTATAATGGAAACAAAACTTTTGGCATTGTAATATAGTTGTTAACCTTTGATAAATAAACATTTGACTTCACCAGGGGAACACATTACTGGATAAATTCACCTTGTTGAATTTATCAGGCTTGATTCTAGAGAGTATGTTGTCAATTAAATGGTTATATAAAGCATGCTTTTCATTAAAAAGGATGATGAATTTATTGCTATGGTCACACCCTAAATAAGTATATTTCCATGTTAAGGTTTCTTTGTAGTTACTAACCTAAACTATGGAAATTAATTCTTTATATGTTTGTCAATTAATTATAAATAAATTCTGTATGTACATATATATTTTTTAAGTAGACTTCATTTTTACAACAGTTTTAGGTTCACAAGAAAATTGAGCAAAACGTACAGAGAATTCCCATATACCCTCTGTTCCTTACCTCCATTCCCATCCATAGCCACCTTGACTATAAATATCCTGTACTAGAGTGGAACATTTGTTATAATCTATGAATGTACATTGCCACTTCATTATCACTCAAGGTACATAGTTCACATGAGAGTTCCCTCTTGGCATTGCAGATCCCATGTGTTTTGAGAAATGTACAGTAACGTGTATCCACTGTGGAGGAATATGAGGCTTGATTAGGCCAACATCAATTGGGTAATGAAGGAAATGTCAGAATGATATTACAATAATTGTAAAAGCTGAATAGCCAGCTGAAAACCATTTGCTGTTTGTTAGTAGCCAACAACGAAAGTAATTAACAGCAGGTTTCTGGTTCCTGACAAATAAAAAAGTAGTAAACTACTGCTGTTTAAAAGACAAAACCTGGGTGAGGTGGTTTAGCCTATAATCCCGCGCCTTTGGGAGGCTGAGGTGAGTGGATTGCCTGAGCCTGCGGGTTTGAGACCCGCCCGGGCAGCGAGACCTCATCTCTACAATAAATCAAAAAATCAGCCGGGCGTGGTAGCTCATGTCTGTAGTTCCAGCTACTTGGAAGGCTGAGGTGGAAGGATCGCCAGAGCCCCGCAGGTCGAGGCTGCGGTGGCCGGGAGCGGTTACTGCACTCCAGTCTGGGTGACAGAGTGAGACTCCAACTCAAAAAAAAAAAAGAAAAACCTCAAGCTCTGCTAATTCTGCTTTCCATTATGCAGTCATAAAGAAGAACAAAATCATGAACTTCTCAGCAACCTGGATGGATTTAAAGCCTATAATACTGAGTGAACTTTCAAAGAAACAAAAAAAATGAGTATCACATGTTCTCACTCATAAGTGGACCTTAAACAACTATCGTAATACTACAAGAAAAGGATTGACAGTAGTGAGAAACTGTGGGGGGGGGGGGCTGGGGGTGGCAGTAGTGGGAATCTGACTGGTGAAGGGGGCATACCTCATCAACAAGGTTACCTGCACAATAAATATTTGTATACCAAACCCCCGAATTGTACCCCACAATTTTAAAATAAAAAATTTAAAGGCGAAAAAGTAAATAAATAAATAAAAAGATAAAACCTTACAATCGAGCTGCTTTGCAACCACTGGCAATGCATGTAGTCCATTTACAAAACTTCTCCATGCCCTGCAGGCAATTCCCAGCCCACACTGAATCCTGATATAGTAGTATAAAAGCTTTTATCTAGCTCCTGCCTCTTTGCAGGCAGCAAACACTGTCGCTGCTGTCCTGCCTATTGTGCCCTTCTCAAAGTATCTTCCTTTTAATAAATCTAATTTTCTTAATTCACAAATTTCTTGGTGATTATTTTCACCCTCTGTGACTTCCCCCATACCCAGCCTGCCACACATGGCATTTTGGTGGCCCATACAGGGATCTCTCCTAATGGGACCTCTTCTCCACTCTCTACTCTTCCAACTCAAGACTCTTAGTGGACTGTGTCTGAAGCAGGGACAAGTGATGTTTCCTGTCTGGGCCTACCCCCTGGTGGACCAGAAGGTCCCAGAGGAAGGAGTGTCAGACTGCCATCACCCAATTGGATGAGAAAGAGTTTGACTTCCTTTTCAGTCTTCCAGCAGACAATCGCTGGTAACTCTCTGGCAACAGACACTTATTTGGCCAGGGCTCTTGGGTAGCCTGAAGGTCAGAGGGTAAACAAGTTCAACTGACTTGCCAGGAATGGGGGCAAGGCTCTCTCTTCTCTCTTCTGGTCAAGAGCTCCCAAATTCCAATGTGTGGCACAGCTGACAGCTGGAAGCTCATTCAGAGCAAACTCACACATGTTTAGGGAGACCCACTTCTCTCTCTCTCCAAATATCCTGTGAGGTCAGCTAGTCTTCCTGCTCTGGACCCCATCAAACCTAGTAAGCTCAGCCAGCACCTGACTGGTGAGTCTTCCCTCCATCCTCTTTTCAGACCTAGTCTGATCACCCAGTGTCCTTGGCCTTAGGATTCTGCCCTAAGTATCTTGGCCCTTGCCAGAGTTCTTCTCTATCAAGTGGGACACCCTATAGAAAGCAAACTCGTGTCACTTCTCAGACGTCAGAGATCTTTTTCAATAGGTGGGATTCCCCTGTGGAAGATATATCTCTAAGTGAACCCCTTTCCCTTCAGTGGATGCCCCGAGAGGAATTGGCAGCTCAAGTCCTTCACAGATGATTTTTCCTTATCCCACCATGGGACAAAAACCCTCCATTCCCCTCGGACTCACATTCCTGGACAGTATTTTAAAACATTGGAATGAATTTGACCCTCAAACTCTCAGAAAGAAACATCTAACTTTCTTATGCAATACAGAATAACCTTCTTACCAGCTTCTCAATTAGCCAGGCCTCTCTACATTAGACAAAAACTCCAAAAACCAGATGAAGGGCCACAAACCCCTTTTCCCATGCTAGTAGATGTGACCTTCAATGTCTTCAACAAACAGGAGGCAGTCTTAAAGACTGAAAAATAAATGAAACACAAAAGAGACAAGCAGCAAGCCAAATATATGGCAGCAACTATTGTCAGCTCTGGGCCCATACACAGGTCCCAGGTACGGTCTAAACTGTAAACCTGCACCTGAATGCCCTTCAAGCCAAAGGAGACATCACTGTGGCCAGCCAGGGCATATAAGGCATAATTGTCTCCAGAGAAAACTGCCACCTAAACCTTGCCCAAGGTAAAAACAAGAGGGACACAGATGCAGGACTGCCCCTTCCTCCTTGTGCAGGAAGGTCATCTCTCAACCAAAATCCCAAGCACAGGTTTACCTGGGAAAACAACAAATGCCTTTAATCCCATTCTCTAACTATGGGGAGCCTAACGAAGGGGACAATCTCCTTAGTGGCAATTGCACCCTACGGTATTCTCGATCTCTCTGAATGAGCCTTGGGCAATTGTATGTGTGGTAGGGAACAAAATTAACTTCTTAATCAATCTGAGGGCCACATACTCTGCCCTAACCAACTTTTCTGGATCCACTTTCCAGTCTTCATTCCTCACTAGCATAATGACCAACCCAGACAGGGATTTTTTATTCCTTCCTTGTTTTGCCAAGTTTACCCCTTTACTTGAAAAAGCCATAATCTCAATTTTTGACCTGCATAATCTCAATTTTATGACCTGCATAAAAATTGTCGAGTGTGCCTTACTAAGTTCCACCGACTCTTTTGATATTCTAAACAACTCCCACTAAGTCAACTTCCTCTTTTCTATTTGAGCACACCATTTTTTTGTCATGTGAGGCTTGCTAAAAGGTTTTGGGACAAAAACAAAACAAAACAAAAAACAAAAACAAACTCCTGGTCACTTTACCACACCTGGCTAACATCTGCTGAACAGACAAAGTTTTAAAAACTAGGTACCATCTGTGTGGTGTAATAAGGCATGGAAACTGGCTGCTTCCATCCAATTACCCATACCTCATAACTTGTCCAAAAATCTTGTGCCAACCTTTTGTATCCTGACACATCTCAAACTGCAATTCGGCGGCTTAAAATTTTTTTTGGGTTTTTTTTTTTTTGAGTTGTAGTCTCACTCCTTCACTCAGGCTGGTGTGCAGTGCCATGCACGCTCACTGCCACCCCAGCATCGAATTTCTGGGCTCCAGCGATCCTTCCACCTCAGCCTTCCAAGTAGCTGGAACTACAGATGTGCGCTACCACGCCCGGCTATTTTTTATTTTTTATTGTAGAGATGAGGTCTCGCCAAGTTGCCCGGGCTGATCTTGAATCCACGGGCTCAGGCAATCCACTCACCTTGGCCTTCCAAAGTGCTGGGATTACAAGCTAAGTCACCAAGCCTGGTCGGTTGCTTAAATTTTTAAAATGCCTTAAAAGCAAAGATAACCCACCCTCATAGTCTGTTACCTCCAAAGCTTATTATGCATTATATCATTTAAGACAAAAGTACCTTATGTGCAAACATTTATGGCTTTCTATCAATGCTCCACAAACAAAAATCTGTTTGGTTATTTAAAAGTTTAATTCAAATTATGGAATTTTAAAAAGTTATCTATAAAAAAGGTAGAAAGGAACCAGCAAGCAAAAAAAGATGTAAAGAAATTTATTAGCATAAAGTATTTTGGTAAGGAAAGATGTAAAGGGAAGAAAATAATTTTGTGTAAAAAAGTATCTTATATGGAAAATTTTTGTCTCAAAGTAAAGTGATTGGATATTTAAGAAAAAGGGAACCATGGGACAAAAGAGAGAACTCCAAGCACGTCATAAAGGGTAAGTGTAAGTCATAAAATGGATGGAAAGAGGAATGTGTAGAGGGAATTCTATGTGTAATTAAATTTACTAAAAAAATAGCTATTTCTATAAACTAGCCATTAATATTAAAATCACACTAATGATAGGCCAGAATGCCATTATGCCAAAGTATCAAGTTTTTTTTCTTAAAACACTAATCTGTCAAAAACTAAATAACTGGCTTTAAAAAACTGTATTCTAAGGTAAAAATAATAAGATAAAACTAAAAATCTAATAAGCTATTAAAGGTTTACAAAAAATTAATTGTATGTGTGGTCAAGTTTGCTAAAATCTACAGGGTGTAATTTAGTTTTCTATAAATTAAACATACTAATTCTTATCCAGACTCTAGGTCCCTGTATTAAAACAACAGTTTTTTTTTTCTTTTCTTAAAAACCTTACCTTAGCCAGGCTCGGTGGCTCAGCCTGTAATCCCGCGCCTTTGGGAGGCTGAGGTGAGTGGATTGCCTGAGCCCGCGGGTTCGAGACCCGCCTGGGCAGCGAGACCTCATCTCTACAATAAATCAAAAAATCAGCCGGGTGTGGTAGCGCATGCCTGTAGTTCCAGCTACTCGGAAGGCTGAGGCGGAAGGATTCCCGGAGCCCAGCAGGTTGAGGCTGCGGTGGCCGGGAGCGGCAACTTTACTCTAGTCTGGGTGACAGAGTGAGACTCCCAACACACACACACACACAAAATCTTACCTTATAGTAAACTAATTGATTAAATACATTTGGTTATAAGGTTGTGTTAAAACTAACTTCAGTGTTACCAGTACACTCACACGAAAATAAAATTTACTATTCAAAAACTAGTAAAAGATTTTTATTTAATTTTCAGATAAACTACAGAAAAAGGGAGAGAAAGGAGATGGATTGAGTTGGCCCCCTACTGCCTTTGTTGGTTTTGTTGCTTAAGAAAATAAGTCTCCTTTATCAAAAAGCAAGGATTTTACTTTTCAAAATCCTTAAATTATCACTTTGACTAAATAGATAAAACTTTTATCTTTTAAAAGTATTGTTAGTTATTTTTGTTATGTTTTTCAGAGTCAAAAGAAAAAAATTTTTTTCTTAGAGCTATTCAGTCTTTCAAAAATAAGTGAAATATGCTCTTGTAAGCTAAATTTAAAATGTATATCTTTCTCTCTACCTAATTTCTCCAAACTTTGGAAACTATTAAGTTATAACAGTATGGTTATTTTTATTAAGTTCAAAAAGAATCTATTCTCTTATGTAACAAAATGCAATTAAATACTGGATATTTTACCAACGCTTTGACTGGAATAATGTTTCAAAACAAACTGCTTTGAGAAATTAAGATTAAGATCTAGAAAGAACCAATAAAAAGCCCTTAAAAAAGGGTTTGGGATGGTACCGATTCATCACTAGAGGGCTTGTGAACCAGTGGTAAGTTAAGAAGTTTATTTACTAATGAACCTTGGAACCCTAAGTCACTTGGAACCACAAAAAAAGGACTTCACTCAATCTATTCAGGCAAGTCCTTGACTGACTCAAAGGCTCCTGGAGGATCTAATATGAAATTCCTTATGAAGATAATTATTCTTGCTACCTTTTATGCAAATAAGGCTAAAACTTATTTTACAAATAAATTAGTCCTACTATAATTTATCTTTAATAACAATGGAGAACTAGAGAAAAATTATGTTTTAAAAACTTTATCACACCTGTTTTAAATTTTCTTGTTCATTATTATTTTCTAAAATTTGAATTGTATCCTAAAGTCTTTCCTAACTACGTGTCTCCAAATTGATTTTTTCACATTTTCCTTCAGATTTTCTCAAAGTAGCTGTATTTCCTGTTAAAGTCATTATCTTAATATTTTTTTCCTGTTTTCTCATACGTATTTTCCTCTGTTTTCCCAACATTTATGGCATTCTATATATCTATAAAAAAAAAAAAAATCCTGACTTTCATGGTCATTTCCCTTTTGAGACCCCTGATAACTGCCTACAAATTCCCAAACTCAGAAGCCCAAAATCTTTGATGATTCTAGACCTTCAATGCTTCTATCTATTCTGAGAAAACAAAACATACCAAGAAACAAACTTTAACATTTCAGCTTTACAACCCCTTGCTACTTCCACACTGGCTGCCCAATACTTCTTCTTGGGTCATAATATCAGATAATATACCAGCTTTTTACGTTAAGTTTAACCTCTTGCCTATAATCTGAGGAAGCTTTCTTCCTATGTGGGTCAAATGCATATATCTGCCTTCCAGTCAATCGGACTAAAACTTGTACATTAAGTTATTTACCCCCAAACATCCAAACTATTCCTTCTAACCAGCCTCTTCCAATTCCACTTGATAGTCCTAGCAAAACAAAATGAGCAATCCATCTAATTCTTTTACTCTTTGGATTAAAATTTGCCACTGGAGTGAGTATGAAAATAACACAAGTCTCACAGCCCATACTTATCACACCCTATCAATTATAAAGATGGTCCTCATGAATATCTACCTGGAGACTGTACTCCTAGTTACTCCCATTCCTGGGATCACTAATAGGTATTTTAGTACTCTTTCTTTTGGGTCCATGAATCTTCAATTTGCTTGTTAAATTTGTTTCCTCTAGAATTTGACGATTCACCTTCAAATGATGCTGTAAACAAGTTATCAGCCTCTCCCCAGTGATGCCTACCAACCCTTTTAAATCTCCCTTGGATTCAGCTAAAATCCAGTTTTGCCCTAACAGGCTTCCTTTTTCTGATGAGTCCCCTTTACCATATTCTAAATTCCACAACCCAAAACAGTAGTCCACAGGGCCCCTGATAGACCAACAATCACAAGTGGGGCCAGCACAATGCCCCTGTTTAGCACAAAATAACTACTGAAAATGAGACCATCACCCTTATGCCAAAGATTTGGTGTTGTTGTTCTGTCAGAGAAGAATGTGGAGGAACGTAAGGCCCAATTAGGCCCACATCAATCAATTATTTTGGGTGAATTATTTTGGGTAAATTACTTTGAAGAAGAAAATCCTCTTTTTGTTGTTCCAAGTAACTTAGGGTTCCAAGGTTCGTTAGGGAAAGAATCACAAGTTGGCAAACACAAATTCAGCTCTAAACCCCAGATAGCAGGTGGCTACATTTATCAAAGTAGAAGAATGCATGCAATAATAATCAGAAAGATGTGAACATAGGACTGAAATACATTGCAACCCCCCTAGTGTTACACCTGATAGGTATAACTGAAAGTTCTCTAGTCTGACCATGAGAGATCTGACATAAGTCAGCATGATATATAATCTAAATCTCTCACTCAAAGTCCAGACCTAGTGTTCCTTCAGTTAAGAGAAGGTGGGGCCATGCTTGATGTCTCATGCCCACAATACCATCGCTTTGGGAAGCCGAGGCAGGATGCTTGCTGCAGTAAACTGTGACCCTGCCACTGCACTCCAGCCTGGGTGACAGAGTAAGGCCATGATTCAATGAAAAACAAACAAACAAACAAACAATAAATAGAAGGTGTGCAACTCTAAGGCAGAATATGCTAATCACTTCACAAATACTTTCCTTGAATTTTCTTTATATTCTTTTCTAAGATACATACATCCATTTATCAGTAAACTTGCACTTAGGAGAAAAAATAACTAGACCTTTGAATTTAATTGGTCGGTAACTCTAAATCAACTCCTATTCCCAAGACCCAGAACACCACAGCCAATCAGGAAGAGTAGAGCCTGTGAAGTGAACTGATGAATGTAGTTTAAATCTGATTTCATCTGACAATAATCCCAGTAGAATACTGGGTTCATCTCCAAGTCTACCTGAAATATACAATGTCAATAACTAGAAGAATCCCAGCCTGAATCCCGGGACTGTGGAGTACCATGACAATCTGGACAGGACATCTCCGACCCTGATTATGAGAAGGTAGTGAGTTCCTAGTCCATTTGTGACACCATTTTTTTGGGTTTTCCTTTACAGTCAAAATAAATCTCAAGTAATACATTACTTAATATCCTTCCAATTATTTTCCTAAGTTGTTTTTGTTGTGTATAAATAAGAAACTTAATTAAGAAGCATCCACATGTTCTCACTTAATCCTCAAAAGCATCAAGTGTTTGGCATTATTGTTTTCACTTTATAAGTTAAGAAACTGGGGATCAGAAAGGTTAAAGATATTTCAAAATATCACAGGGAAGTATGTAGTATATCCAGAGTTAGAAACCTCACTTGTTTAATGCCACACCCAATTCTCTTGATGCTCATAAAATATTACCTCCTAAGTTGTGGGTTCCCTCCCTTATGAGGACTACTTGTTGTCGTTGTTAAATAGGGAATGAGGTCATTTCCAAAGAGTGGTAGGGATGGTGTAAGACTAGTACAGAGGGATGATGAATATTTAAAGTGAAAATAGAACCTTGTAACTCAAAGTGTGGCTGCATTCAAGTAGCTTTGACATCCACTTGTAGTAGCTTTATAGAAATCAAATCTCAGTTCCTCTCCCAGACCTTCTGAATCCAATCTGCATTTTTAAAATATCTCCAAGTAGCGGGCTCGGTGGCTCAGCCTGTAATCCCGCGCCTTTGGGGGGCTGAGGAGAGTGGATTGCCCGGCCCGCAGGTTCGAGACCCGCCTGGGCAGCGAGACCTCATCTCTACAATAAATTAAAAAAAAAAATCAGCCGGGTGTGGTAGTGCATGCCTGCAATTCCGGCTACGCGGAAGGCCGAGGCGGAAGGATAGCTGGGGCTCAGCAGGTCAAGGCTGCGGTGGCCGGGAGCAGTCACTGCACTCCAGTCTGGGTGACCGAGTGAGACTCCAACTCAAAAAAAAAAAAAAAAAAAAAAAAAAATCCAAGTAATTTTTATGGATAATAAAGCTTGAGAAACACAGGGCCAATCAGACTGACTTCCAGGCTGTATTGAAGGACCAGTTGAGATGAAGACTACATGTTTATAAGCATCAGTATTGATGATAACTGATCACAAAGCCTAACTTGGTGACAAAGCTCAATTCCACTAAAATGTCAGATCTGTGCTTTCTCAGCCTTTCTTGTGTTTGTATCAAGGACTTAGGACACAAATCTGGCTGAAAAAACCTTAAGGAAAATGCACTGCAAGGATTTGGGGAGAGGCTTTCTTCTCATTCAAATAGATGAATAGAAGTAAACTCCTGATTTCTTTGTCTCCTATCTACTTGTGATACATGGGGGAGTAGCAGTCGTTTTGCAGTCTTAAAGGTACTGGTGCAAAGACCAAGCCACGATAATGACCTAATGAACCAATCTTAGATGCA
>JAPVLO010002610.1:0-32067 GCA_027257055.1 Cephalopachus bancanus
CATCACAGAGGTTTGGCACAAACCTGGGTTCTCCTGGAGAACCGAGGGGTCAAGGCACTTAGTGCTAGGAATTTTTGAAACAGAGAGCCCTTGACTGAGCAGCAGGTAGGAGGGTGTTCGAGATCCCTGCCAGTCGAACAGAGTCCACTGTAGGCTAGCAGACGTGGTAGCCCCTAGGGGAGTGAGAGATGGAATGGAAGAGGGAGACTTCAGGGTCCACTGTGGCCATGAAGGCCGAGGCAGTGTGCGCTCGCCTTGCCGAGGGGCCGGAGGGGCTGGATCCTGAGGTCAATTCCCTCTGGTGATCCCTGGCAAGTTTTAGGCTTCCTTGTTTTGGGGGAACTTACCTATCCAACGATCGCTGGTGGATGCAGCTCAGGTATTCAAGAGGGTGGGGAAGGTCTAGGAGGGTTGGAGTGGTCACCAGCACCGAGTCGGGGTCCCACCCAAGGGCGAGAGAGACCCACACAAGGGTAGGAGAGACCTGATCCAAGTCACGGCACCAATGAAAGAACTTAGGCTCCAGTAACAACTCCACACCCGTTAGGGACCAAGAGATTTATTAAAGTGGTGACTACATGGAAAAGGAAAAGGGTCTGTAGCCGAGGGGGTTAGGGAGTGAGAGAGAGAGAGGGAGAAGGAGAGAGAGAGAGACAAGGGTGATATGCAGGGAGAGGGCTGTATTTATGGGCCTGGCAGGGGCTGGCCAGTGCCGTGCTTGGGCTTTATTGGAGGAGACTATGAGGTAGTATTCCTATAGGGAGAAATTACTCACTCACAGGTTTAAACTTTGCATGCACGCGTAACCGTATGAGGAGAAGCTGGAGCTTAGGGCCTTTGTTGTCTTTGTGCTGTTCTATATAGTGTTTAGAGCCATCCCAGGAGACACCCTTCTGACTGTTCCCTGCGCCCTTCAGGTAACACAGAGAACATGGAAGGCCAAGTGCCAACTAGTTCCTTCCTCCAATGACTTCCAATTTCTGTATCATCGAGCAGAAAACAGACTTTGAATGGGACATGCACCCTCACAGATGTGAATAGAGAGACACAAAATACAATATGAGAGAAGTGTAAACATATATATTAAAAAAAATTTTTTTAGTTGTAATCTCACTCCATCGCCTAGGCTGGAGTGCAGGGGCACTCTCACGACCACCCCAGCATCGACCTGCTGTTCTGGGAATTTTTGCACCTCAGTCTTCCAAGTAGCCAGAAATACAGGTGTGCTACCACACCTGGTTAATTTTTTTATTATTATAGAGATGAGTTATCGCCAAGTTGCCCAGGCTGGTATTGAACCCAGGCTCAGGAAATCTACTGGCCTCAACTTTCCAAAATGCTGGGATGACAGGCTGAGCCACCGAGTCCAGCCAGTTTTTAATCTTCATTTTAAAGATGTGGCGTACAATTCAGGGCTAGGTTTACAAATTTTTTTTTTTTTTTTGAGTTGGAGTCTCACTCTGCTGCCCAGACTGGAGTGCAGTGGCCTCTCCCATCCACTGCAGCCTCAACCTGCTGGGCTCCAGCGATCCTTCCACCTCATTCTTCCAAGTAGCTGGAATTACAGGCATGCGCTACTATGCCCTGCTGATTTTTTGATTTATTGTAGAGATGAAGTCTTGCTGCCCAGGCTGGTCTCAAACCCGCGGGCTCAGGCAATCCACTCACCTCAGCCTCCCAAAGGTGCGGGATTACAGGCTGAGCCACTGAGCCTGGCAACGAATGTTAATTGTGGAGCTAGAAGTGTACACATTATAGAGGAAGACTTGAAGGTAAACATTTAAAATACATCAAGACACTTGTGTGACATTAATGAAGGTACTTAACCTGTCTGAGTGCCACTTTTCTCACCCCTACAATGGGGATCACAGGACTACTTCATCAAAATATTAAAAATATTGTAATATTGCCATGCAACTTACTCCAAGAAAACTGGAACAAACCTGGAATCCAGCTACTCCTCAGAATGTGTAAGCAGAAGAGGGTCAGAGACACAAAATGGAAGTGAAAGACACCCCAAGGAGCACCTGGCTCTGTAAATAGCAGTTGTGGTGGCATCAGGTCCAAACTTCTTAGGCAGCCACTGTGGAGACTTAGTGCACAGTGTCTTTGAGGTCACATGCCCAACAACAGTGCATCTGAACAGAGTCACAAAAGTCCCCTTTCCACACATGCCCATTTAATGATGGACTGTCATGATATACTCTCTTTGTCTAAGACCTCTGGACAAATGTAATCAGATGCCATTATGTAAAGAGGAATCAGGGAATAGAATGAGAAGACAGAGGAAGGTATGAGAGACGCATGCACTTGACCACATAGAATGTCCCCACAAATCCTATTTAAAATTGGAAGACAAACCTGTATCCCAGCACCTTGGGAGGCTGAGTTGAGAGGATTGCCTGGGCTCAGATGTTCGATACCAACCTGGGCAACTAGGTGAGACCTAGTCTCTACAGTAAATCAAAGACAATTAGTCAGGCATAGTAGCGTGCGTCTGTAGTTCCATCTACTTTGAAGCCTGAGGTGGAAGAATTGCCTGAGCCCAGTAGTTTGAGTCTACAGTGGCTGTGAGCGTGCCACCTCACTCAAGCCTGGGAAACAGGGTGAGATTCCAACTCAAAAAATAAAATAGGAAGAACCCTAGTGTTAATCTGTGGTTTCCTTAGAATTCCTCAACTTGTTATCTCCATAAATATTCACGTTTCCTTCTTTATTAACAAAGGTGTTGATGAACTCACATGTATTTAATCCTAAGGTGTACATTTGCTCCAAGTACTGACCCGGCCTTCATTATTTTATCCTATCTCATATTTGGGAATCATTAAAAAAAAAAAAAACACCCTTGGGACATGTGTATTAAAATATGTCCTGTAATCCCAGCAATTTGGGAGGCTGAGAAGAGTGATTTGCCTAAGTTTGAGACCTGCCTGTGCCACTTGGTGAGACCTCGTCTCTACAATAAATAAAAAATTAGCTGGGTGTGGTAGTGCACACCTGTAGTTTTGGCTACTTGGAAGGCTGAGACAGAAGGATCGCCGGAGCCCAGCAGGTTGAGGCTGCGGTGGCTGGGAGCATGCCACAGCACACCAGATTGGACAATGGAGTGAGACTCCAATTCAAGAAAAGGAAAAAGAAATATTTCATTAACAGCAGAGTTTTATGCCATAGATATAACAACATGAAAGCTACTTCGTTGGGGAAAAAAAGAATTTCCTCTGAGGTCATGGGAATTTAGGGTCATTAATTATTAGAAGGCTACATGGAAGCAGAAGTGTTCCCAGAGTTTTCCACTGGCTAGATGGACAAATTTTTGAGATGGACCCTAGTGAGGTAGGTGCATACCTCAACGCTGTGGGTGACAAGCCTTACATCCAAAGCTGAGAGGCAAACTGATGAGTTTCCAACTTTCCCTAAGTGCCTCTCACTTTGAATGTCATTACCCCAAAGTTGGATCACCATCTGTTCCTGAAGGATCAGGTTACCCTCTGTGTCTCTTTGACACTGTCCAGTCAGGGCACAGTTGAGATGAGCCCTATGCGTACATGGAAAATGGCTGAGCCACCATCAGCTTCAGGTTGACTTCACGTCCACTGAAATGGGTTGGTAAAAATGCTCCGCTAGGCCAGGTTCAGCTGGGTCCGTGTCCTGCGGACAAGGAGCTCTCAAGACTCTAGTGTTCCCTGCTTGCCCCGTGACACACGAGTCAGCTAGCTCCTCCCACCTACAATGCCAGTGCAGCGAGAAATCTTAACCTTTTCTTGCCTCAGAGCCACCATTTGATCGCATCACATGTCACTCAAGACCAGAGAGGTGGACCCTGGAGCCTCATCCAATCAATGAGCGTTATGTTCTCAAATGGCCAATCAGGAGTTGGAAATGAGTGGGCAGGTCTTCATCTCCTGTGCCTGCTCACAGAGCTGGGTCTTCCCCACTGGACTGTCCTGTTATCTGGGAGCTTCTGGTAAATTACGAAGTATGAATTTATTTCTTTGTTTTGAGTTGGAGTCTCTCTGTCATGCAGGTTGGAGTGCAGAGGCATAGACACAGCCACCACAGCTGCAGCCTGTTGAGCTCAGGTGATCCTTCTACCTCAGTCTTCTGAGTAGCTAGAAATACAGGCATGCACCACCATGCTTGTTTCATTTTTCTTAATTTATTGTAAAGAGTGGTCTAGTCAACTTGCCCAGGCTGGTTTCAAAATCCTGGGCTCAGACAATGCTCTTATCTCTGTCTCCCAAAGTCCTGGGATTACGGCAGGAGCTATGCACCTAACTTGGAGTATGAATTTCTATAGAATCACATTTTAAACCTTCCTAGGTAAGAAAATCATAAAGCAGAAAACATAAAACATCTGCTGACAGTGTTCTTGGGATTTCAGTGTCCAAAAACAAAGTCACCACTACTCTCACATATTTCCAAAATTATGCAAAAAGAAAAACTCAAAAATAGTTTGTAAATAAATGAGTAGATATTTTCATGTGTCTCAAAGCAACAGAAGAGCAGTCTGATCATGTAGTTGCTTATGAACTATTAAAAGAACTATGATTTTCACAGTAATCTTGAAGAAAATTCACAGAAGGAAAGCAAGAGTGTCTGGGGGATTTCAGTGCATGGAACAATAGATGTCCCCTTGGAAATCAGGAGAAAAAAATCTCAGGTTCCTCAGAAACTATTTCCATAGGAGCAGACCACATTGCAAACCTTATTTCAAGCTCTGATTCCACGTTGATATGTGTCATCTGCTTCATTCTCTTCTACCTACCTGGGGGTCTGGCTAAAGTACTGTGTCTCCAGGGCTCATTGCTTCACTCCAGAGAGATGGTCAGGTCTGGCTTAGAAACAGCAAGACCTGTTTTATTACAAAAAATTAACATGACACTTGCTGGGATTCTCCTATTACAATCCTAGTACTGTGCACAGGAAAGAATACATTAATCCGGGCTCGGTGGTTCAGCCTGTAGTCCCGCGCTTTGGGAGGCTGAGGTGAGTGGATTGCCTGAGCCCGCAGGTTTGAGACCCACCTGGGCCATTTGGTGAGACCTCATCTCTACAATAAATCAAAAACTAGCCGGGCGTGGTAGCACACACCTGTAGTTCCAGCTACTTGGAAGGCTGAAGTGGAACAATCGCTGGAGCCCAACAGGTTGAGGTTGCGGTGGCCAGGAGCGGCCACTGCACTCCAAGTCTGGGCGACAGAATGAGACTCCAACTCAAAAAAAAAAACACACAAAACAAAAAAACAAAACACATATTTATCAAGTGACCATGGACTCTAGGTGAAAGGAGAGCACAGTGAAAACAGGTTCAGCTGATAATGACAAGTGGAATTATCCAATAAGGCAGTAGTTAACCCAAAGTATTCTCTAATATATTGTCTTAGTCATAAGCAGGGAACAAAATCCACTCAACCAGGGTAGACACTTTACTTTTGTGAGTAATACAGTGAAAATGTGGGTACTGTACATTTGGGAGTGCTTTATTTCCATCATACACAATAATTGTAGTATTTGCCAGATGGAAATGAGTTAGAAATGATAATGAGTTAGAAAATTTAATCCAGTATATTTTTATTTACTTATTTATTTATTTGAGTTGGAGTCTCACTCCTTCGCCTAGGCTGCAGTGCACTGGCATGCACTCTCACAGCCACCCCAGTGTGACCTGCTGGCCTCTGGGGATCACTCCAAGTAGCCGGAACTACAGATGTGTGCTTCCATGCCCAACTATTTTATTTTGTTTCATTATTTTATTAATTTTATTTTATTTATTTATTTATTTTTATTTATTTATTTATTGTTTTTTGAGTTGGAGTCTTACTCTGTCACCCAGACTGGAGTGCAGTGGCTGCTCCTGGCCACCGCAGCCTTGACCTGCTGGGCTCCGGTGATCCTTCCACGTCAGCCTTCCAAGTAGCCGGAATTACAGGCATGCGCTACCACACCAGGCTGATTTTTTTAATTTATTGTAGAGATGAGCTCTTGCTGCCCAGAAAGGTCTCGAACCCACAGGTTCAGGCAATCCACTCACCTCAGCCTCCCAAAGGCATGGGATTACAGGCTGAGCCACTGAGCTCGGCTATTTTTTTATTTTATTGTAGAGACAAAGTCTCGCCAAGTTCCCAGGATGGTCTTGAACCCAAGGGCTCAGACAATCCACTCGCCTCAGCTTCCCAAAGTGTTGGGATTACAGGTTGAGTAAGGAAGACCCACCCAGGCAACCTGGCAAGATCTTGCCTCTACAATGAATCAGAAATTAGCCAGGCTTGGAAGACTGAGGTGGAAGGATTGCTGGAGCCCAACAGGTAGAGGCTGAGGTGGCTGGGAGTGTGCCACTGCACTCCAGTCTGGGTGACAGAGTGAGACTCCAACACACACACACACACACATACACACACACAACACACAAATGCAGCTTCTGATTCAGGCGATGTGGGGTAAACCTAAGTTTCTGCATTTTTATTTATTTCACTTCGGGGGGGTCTTACTTTGCTGCCCATCTTGGGATGCAGTGGCATAATCACAGTTCATTGCAGCCTTGACTTCCTGGCCTAAAAGGATTTACTCTTCTCAGTCTGCTAAGTGGCTGGGACAAGTTGTCATGTGCAAGGCAAACAGACAACACAACACAGTGCTGTCATATAATTAACCAAAAAGTTTGTAAAGTATAATCTGAATTTAATAATGAAGAAACAAATATTTTATGTAGAATTCCAGCTACAAGTTGTTGGGAGCCAGCCTTGGAGGTCCAACTGATTGACAGGGTCCTGGTGGGCCAAAGACCCCAGGCTGCAGTGCAAGCCCGGGAAGCTGAACCTCTTCTGTCTTCCACCTTTGCTGTTTGATGCAGCTGAAGAAATTCTGTGCAGTCGTGGAAGAAGAAAATGGCATGTTTATGCGAAGTACTCACACCTAACCTGAGAATGTCATGGTTCATTTTCCCATTTTCCCACTATGCCGCTTGGCCTTTTCTAACATAGGCAAGGGTTAAACTCTGAAGTACATCAAGAATGCTTTCTTTCACTTGGTTATAAGTTACTAGATATTGTTTGAATAAAAAATGATATTAGTATATTCACTCCTTATTTGATTTAGAATTATGCAGTTTAGTGTTTAGACATAAGGTTTTATAGAAACACAAGTTTATAGTAAGTTCATTATGAATTCATTATAAGTTCTAACACTTATCTAGGAGTTATATAGGTGATTTATAACACTGTCTTCACAGACTTAGGATATAGATTAATCGTTAAGGTTTTTACTTAATTCTATAGTTAAATTTTAAATAAACGTTTATAGAGTGGGTTTTCACTGAATTCATAATATACTAATTAGATACTTTTATGATAATTAACTAAATACAGAAAGCAACCTTGGGGGCCTGGGAAACATCACTAAAAGCTTCTTTTGAGTTTTCTTTAGAAATAAACACTGCAGGATAAGAGAAAAATAACAAAGACACCTGGACAAGTAAGGTGATTACAAAGCATTGAAAGTCGTAAAAGCCCAAAAGAGAAAAACTGCTACATGAAGAGCTGTGCACCTGGGAACTTTCTTGAAGCACTTCAAGGACTGTAATTTGGGACTCTTGAAGAGAGTTGCTGGCAGTGCTCCTCTAGACATGATCATTGTTTTATCCATATATTAATCGTAATTGGTAAATGTAATATCATACAAGTTTATATGATCAATATACATATGTATAAGGGTTGACAAAAATTATTAGTCTCTGGTTATGTTTAACAAGGTTCTTACTTTGTGTCATTAATTAAGTTTTAATGCTATAGTTTAGTGTTTTATAGTTACTTTGAAGATTGTTTTAAGTTCATACGTTTAAGTTCACACAATGATAAAACTGGTGCCTCAAAGATAATAATAATTGCTCCAGTGCCTATCTTAAGACAAAGATGTTTTCCAGAAGGTTGCCAAGCATAAGGGAAAACAGCCAAATCACCATTATCCTAAACTTAAAAGCTCATTAGCAATTATGCAACCATAATAATTTTAGTTGTGTTAGTTTTATTTCATTATGTTTAGTTCACTTTATATGTTTATTCAGAGTAAAGATTAGTGTATGTATTTTCACAGTAAGTCACTTTCATAGTTATTCTTTAAATGCTAGCCACTGTTGTTTGGTCAAGTTAATGGGCTTCATATTCCTACTATCACTAGGTACAATCTATAGTTTTGTTTTAGTGATTTTAAGGCATTTTTAATTAGACAAGTGATGTGGGACCGAAATCAAAGTAAACCTTGTATGCATTATGTTTAGTTTAAGTGAAACTCCTTTTAAACTTATCTCAAGACTCATTAACTGAAAGTAGATAGTGTTTTTGGCTTATTCGTTTCTTCTAAAGACCGCTAGATGGTGGTAACTTTTAAAGGATATGTACGTGAAGGAATTTTCTTTGTCTTGCCCCTTTACAAATAGTATAAAAGCTTTGTTAACTAATAAAAGATGTCATCTGTTCAGGAAGCAGATGTCTGAGTATAATATTTTCATCTTTTGCCTATCCGTCTCTCCTTCAGGAAACCTCATGACCCAACAAGAGGCAGGACCCCTTCAACAAGTATCTTCCAAAAGTGCATTGATATTCTCTTTTCTTAGGATCCTAGAAATCAAGACTCTTCACATTATTTTTTATTCCAAACTTCCTGAGTTATTTGGGGCAGTAACTGCCAACCTGGTAAATTGTGCATTTTATTATTTATTTTCTGCATGGAGCATCCAGGTGGAACCTTAATAGTACTTGTTTCCATCCTTCACTAGACTCTGAGAATATATGCCATCTCCAATAGAAATCTTGGTTATCTATGTTTTTCCATGTTCCACAACCACAAAGGAACATGTTTAATAATACAGGTCATAAATTCATGGTGAGAAATGTACACAGCAGCTATAAAGCCTGAAAGAAGAAACAAAGAGAAGACAGGCATGTAGAAAAAAAGAATTTTTCACAGCACTTGAATATCACAAGAAGAATCAAAATGAGTTAAACTCACAAGGCAGGACAATTACAAGTAGCAGTTGAGATTTACATGCTCTAAAATCATGACATTCCAGTAGGAAGAGAGACACAGAACCTGATCTGGGATACATTTACCTGGGAATAAGCCATTTTTGACTCTTCCTCCTCCTCCTTCTCCAACATTTCTTTTCAGGGCAGATTATCTGGACATGTCACATCTACAGGTTGAAAATATGACTTTAATTTCATTTTTACTTTTTTTGAGTTGGGAGTCTCACTCTGTCGCTCAGGATGCAGTGCAGTAGCACACTCCCAGCCACTGCAGCCACAACTTGCTGGCCTCAGGAGATCCTTTTGCCTCAGCCTTCCAACTAGCCAGAACTACTGGAATGTGCTACCACACGCAGCTAATTTTTTTTTATTGTAGAGACGAGGTCTCACCATGTTGCCCAGGGTGGTTTCAAATCTGCAAGGTCAGGCAATCCTCTTACCACAACCTCCCAAAGTGCTGGGATTATAGGCATGAGCTACGGCACCAGGTCGGCCTTTATTTTCTAAAAATTAAATTAAATATATTTTTTGAGTCTGAGTCTCATTCCGTAACTTAGGCAGGCTTGAAGTGGCTCCACCTAGTGTATGACAGTTTTGACCTTTTGAGCTCAACAGTTTTTTCCATCTCAGGATCCCGTGTGTCTGAAACTATAGGTATGTGCGACGAATCTCAGCTAATTTGTTTCAGGTTTTATAGCTACATGGATGTGCTATGTTGTCCAGTTTGCCTCAAACATCTGGACTCAAGCAATCCTCTCCCCCCTCACCACTGAGCTGGATAAAAACCAAAAAAATACACAAACAACCCAAGTGGGGTCTTTAGGATGCAAGCCCCTCATCTTCTCAGTTTTAATGGTCTTCTAAATTAAGTCACATCCCCTGCTCCAACTCTTTGTTTTAACTTTGGCTGTCCCACCAGGCAGATCCAGGTTTGGACTTGGTGACAAACTGCCAATGACCCTGATGACTTGCCCTAGGAATGTCCACCTGGATATCCCAGATCAGGTGACTGTGAGGCTAACCAGCACCTGTACTTTGTTGACTTCCCCTTGCTCTTTCTCCAAGCCTTTCCCCCCAGGCCCTCCAGAGACCTCAGACCAGGAGACATGACTGGTGGCTTTTGGGGGGCCAGCCCCCAAAAAGAGATTTAAGTCATCCCTTGGAAGGTGTGATGGCTTCGGCATTTCTATAGAGACAGATATTAAAAGAAAGAAAGATGGAGGAATAGATATAAAGAGAAAGAGAGAAAGTGGACAACTGTTCAGTGAATTGAGCAGAAGCCATTTATTGAAACTTACAGCGGGTATTTATCCCCAAATTTTACACAGGCAGTCTCACAAGTCTTTCACGTGAACACAAAGCCTGGTGCAGGACAGGTTCCCCCTACCTACCAGGTGTTTCCTCAGACATGAGAAAGAACAATCACAAAACTTTTACATGAACACAAAGCCAATTAATGAGGGGCATCCCTTACCCACCAGGTGTTTCCTGGAGTAAGAGGAAGGGCAATCCCAATTAAATCACAAGTCATTTACATGAGCATACAGCCAGGTGGATGAGGGGCGTTACCCCATCCGCCAGGTGTTTCCTGGAGTATGATGGTTAGGGATTCCAAAACTATCTCACTGTTCCTCATGCTTGGTTAATATTTCTTAAAAGCAATACAACAATTCTAATATAATATTCTAATAATGAATAACTTTTAAAACCTATGCTTACACAACACCTAATATCCAACCTAAATCCCAATTCCTCTCTATCTCGCACTAATTCTACCTACACTATAGAAACTCTTAATTATAGCCCAAACCAATTCCTAAGGAATGTGTTCCAGTCAAAAGATCACGCTGGGCCATTTCTGGGAGCAATTGATTACAATCTCTTAACAAAATGGCTGTTCCAAAATCCTATAAATCTATTTTAACTTTTATAAAAGTTTCTAAATCCTAATCCTGATCATCAGCAATAAAGCTAAAAATAAAACCCAAATATAAACTGTAAATTGTATTAAAGCCAAAAGTGAAAATGTAGAGTGGAAACAATGTAATTTCTAAAGTTAGCTGTAATCTTATTAAACCTCAAAATATCATGTTTGATCATACTTGAACTGACATAATTTACTAACGTAGCATAACCTATTCTACAATACTTTCTATGAATAAAATAAATTCAATTTCTATAATAAGTAGAAAAAACCCTATACTAACTGTAGCTAAAACCCAGTTAAAAGGAAAGCAGTCTAGTCCAAAGTACGCACTGGGCCCTTAGGAATGTGGCCCAGTCTAAAGTTTGTGCTGGGCCATTTCTAATAGCTCTAGATATATATTTATCTGTATTATTAAGGTTGAAGCAGCACTTTGTATGTATATACTAATTCTACAAATATACTATTAAATCTTTAAAGAAGCTTGCACCATATTAAAGGCTCCCAAGTGTGACCTGAGTTTGAATTATGTTAAGGTTAAAGCCAAAATCACAGTCTGTGAGAAACGGGAACCATGGACTCCTAAAGTAAGCCATGCCTGTCGTACTCTCAGAACTTCATGCTTAGATCATCAATTCCCTGCTAGTGGAATGTGCCAAAACAGCAAAGAAGGGAAGAGGCAATGGGCCTTCAGCTCCTGACCTCGTCCTAGCGGTCTCAGGATCTGCAGCCCGCCTGGATCCCTGATGCTCAGGCAGGCCTCCATGGCTGGCTCCCAATAGTGGCTTAGAGATTCACGATCCATTTTTGGAGCAAGGGAATTTCTTAACATTGTGACATACCCTCCATTTAACCTGGGAAGATGAGAGAGGGGCAGGACCAAGACCACAGCCCCTTCCCGGGCCCCTCCATGACACTTCTGGTTCCTGCACATCCAGAGCACGGGATTGTCTGGAGAGGCCGCTGGTGGGGCGAGGTCGCTATAGGGACAGGACTCTGGGGACCGGACCAGACCCACCCTATGCAGAGGGGACCAGGGCCGAGACACTGGAGAGGATGGTTCCAGGATCAGAGGTGAGAGGGAGGCTGGTCTGCCGTAGCCGGGTCATCTGGATCCATCGTACCTCTCATTCTCACACCCACCCCTATACTATCTTCCAGCTTCTGGGTGTCCCAGCATCCTCTCTACGACACCCAGACCTGCATGTCACAGGGAAGAAAAGAAAGAAAAAAAGACACGTAGTCCTTTCCGAGATCATGCAGAACTTCTGCAGGCACAGGATACAAAAATCGTGGTCAGAGCCCAGAAACTTTCCCTTCACTTTTGGCTCCTCTCTCATTGGCAGTTTCCAAGCTAGGATTCGCTGATTGGATAAGCGTACAGGCCACCACCCTTCTAAACTTGAGTGACAGCAGATGCGATCAAATGGGGTCAGAGGAGGCAAGAAAAAAGAAAAGCATTTTTTTATTTTAGCATTTTGAGGTTGAGTTGTCTCCCTGCATGGGAATTTGGGGGAGGGAGGGGCAGGTGTGGCACGCATTGCGGAGCATGCTGGGAACACTGGCACAGGAGTGCCGCCTGGTGGCTTGGTCGCTGAGTGGCAGGACTCCATCCCAATCTACAGTGGCTGCAAAACACTCCAATGTTCCCTGTGAGTGGTGTCAAGCATCTACATTTTTTGCCCTGCAGGAGTCAATTTCACCAGTGACATGTTGGAGAAACTGGCCTGTGCCACACTCAAGTACTAAAGAAATAAGCCCCCCAAAGAAGAATTTAAAAAATAAATAAATAGGGGAGGCAAGAAATAACCCCCCCCCATGCTCCTGTGTAAAGAGTGTAGGCTGAGCTCGGTTGCTCAGCCTGTAATCCCAGCACTTTGGGAGGCCGAGGTCAGTGGATTGTGTGAATCTGCGGGTGCAAGACCAGTCTAGGCAACTTGGCAAGACCTTGTCTCTACAATAATCAAAAAAAGAGCCAGCCTTGGTGAAAGGACAGATCAAGAGTGGGAAGCCATTTTTCTTCTTCTTCTTAAACCCTGACACAAGGATGAGAAAGTAGAAGCTATGCTTTTGGAGAAATGCACACTTTAGGTATAATTAACTTTTCTGATGTTGTCATCTCAGAAACAGACTTCCAGGTTTCTGAGGTATCTCATAGTGGCAATCAAGCTTGCCTAGAATAAAGGGAATTTACAAGGCCTAAGATATCATACATTTGTCAAGGACTGTAAAAGTCATGAAGCTTGTAATTACAAAAGTTATGACCCGCCCAGAGGGGGAGTGGGTGCGGACTTAATCTTCCAGTAGAATGGGGCATATCTACAGGGAAGTCAAGGGCCCCCGAAGCTACCTACTGGGAATGCCTAGGAGATAGGAGGAAGTGCTCACTCCATTAACTTCAAGGAATGTCATTTGGGATGATACAGGAGAATTAGAATCCTTGTCACACCCTTCTCTAGGGGCTATAATAATGTGAATGAACATTAATGAGTCTCTGTGTCACAGGATCTCCAAGACATCCACAAGTGGTCGGCAAGGAGGCCACAGCAGTCACATGCAATATCTCCAAGAAAAGGATTTAAGCCAAGATTTGGGAGGCTAGGAGGCCACACTCACCTAGAGCGTAGGCCCACTCACTATCTGTGGGGGCTGAACTTTTCTTAAATAAATCTTTTCTTCTCTCACCTCTGTTTTGCAATTTACTCGGATCTCTGGGTTCCCAGTATGCACCTCCGGCTTGCCAGCCCCGGCGGTGCTGTGCACCTCCCTGCACCTCTCCACCCTCACCATCTCTGCCAATACCCTAACACTTAGTACCGCTCATCTGTAGTTCCACTACTTGGATGACTGAGGTCGAAGGATCGCATGAGACATGCAGGTTTACACTTGGGTGTCTGAGAGCATGCCACTGTACTCCAACCTGGGTGACAGAATGAGACTACAACTCAAAAGAGAGAAAGAGAGAGTGAGAGAGAATATAAATGAATAATGTTATGCAATCAATGATCCTGGAGCAAATGAACTTCTAAAATTGGTTCCCAACCACATATTATCTAGACCTCCCAAAGTACATAGCAGTGATCTGGATGATGCCATAACTGAGCCAGATCTTAGAACCCATGTCCACCCAGTAGTATAGATCTGGATATTCACTGTTGTAAGAACTCTATCAGTTTGGAGACATCTGAACACTCACAGTTGTACAAAGACAGCACTATGCAGAACAGACTGCAGGAGGGGCTGCTGAGAATTCACTTGCTAGAATTATTTTATTTTATTTTTGGTTCTCCTGAAAGCACAATGAGATAAGAAAAAGGAACTAGATGATTTTCAGTAGCTGCAGAATCAACAAAAAATGGAGAATCCTGCCTCAATCTGGGGAATTGAGACCAGCTCAGGCAACTTGGTGAGACTTCATCTCTACAATAAAAAAATAACAAAATTAGCTCGTTGTGGTAGGGTGTGCCTGTAGTTACAGATACTTGGAAGGCTGAGTGGAAGGTTTGGCACTGTCAACCAGCCTGGGCAAAAGAAAGAGAGACAGAGAGAATCTCTCAGCAGCCAGATGAAAAAAAGAGGACAGACTACTGACTGTGAGATGCAGCTAAGTCCTATTCTTGCATAGTCAGAAAATCTTTTCCTGTATGCAGCTATGGTCCCCACCTCAGAGCATATTTGCACAAAGTGAGGCCACATTTTGAATTCTAAACATGAACCCACCAAGTATGGCAGACCTAGACTTGGCTTCCTGGGCCTACGCTTGCCAAATTTACATCAATACTATAATCTGGAGCATGAACCAAATCCTGAAATCATGGGCCAGGACTGTGCACTTGGCCTCAGACTTCTGCCTCATTGGAGGTCAGGTAATGGACATTCGGGCATGGAAGTTCAGCCATCACTGCCTCCTTGAGTGGATAAGGTTGATGGCTGGTCTGTGGGTTTCTGCTCACCCTCATCGATGTCCTGGTTGCTCTTCAAGCCTGGTGACATCACTGGTTTGGCTCTGCTGGGCATGAGTGAGCCTCAGGTAGCCACACACCATTCCAAGGGTTCTCACCCTGCCTTGGACCAAATTCTCATTTTGGTCAGGGCCATAGTTTCCCTGTATGATCATCCTAGGTGTTCCTAAATCACTTTTCTCCCAGAGGTCTGGTTGAGGCCAGGTTGGATCCTTCAGTGTTAACACTTGTGCCCTGTAAGAAAGACAATGTCACACAGCTTGACCTGCATGAGGAACAAGACATGCTGCTGACTGGAGCAAGTAATTCTTACTAGGGTGGGTAAAAATGGCCCACTAAGCTAGATGCAGTGGCTCATGCCTATAATCCCAGCTCTTTGGGAGCCCACAAATTCGATATCAGCCTGGGTAACTTGGTAAGAACTCATCTCTATAATAAAACTAAAATTAGCCAGGTATAGTTGCACATGCCTGTAGTTCTAGCTACTTGGAAGTATGAAGAATCACCTGAGACCAGTAGGTCAGGGCTGTAGTGACCACAAGAGTGCCACTGCACTGCAGTCTAGGTGACAGAGTGAGACTCTGAATAATAATAAAAAAGAAAACCAAGAAACCAAGACTGTTCACTTCGTAGGACATTGGATGGATTTCGAGTCTACAATATAAGTGACTGAGGCAGGGATGGTGGCTCTCACTTGTAATACCAACACTTTGGCAGGTCAAAATGTGAAGACTGCCTGAGGCCAGGGGTTGAAACCACCCTGGGCAAGTTGACAAGAACTTCTCTGTACACTAAATTAAAAAATAAAATTAGCCAGGTTTGGTGCCATGGGCCTGTAGTTCTAGCTACCTGCTAGGCTGAGGTGGAAGGACCACCTGAGCCCAGCAGGTTGAGGCTGCGGTGACAAGAGTGCTACTAAACTCCCACTTGGGTGAAAAGGATTAAAAAAAGAATAAATTCTCAGTGATGTACCACATAACAAAGATCTGAGTACTATGTGTACTTACTCATAAGTTGACCCTGAACATTATTCAGAATACTATAAGAAAGTGACTGGCAGTATTGGGACACAGCCATGGGAGTGGGAGGACATAATATCAACAAAGGTACTCAAAGTTTACATGTACCCTAAATTGTTCCCTACACTTTAAAATAAAATAATAGTGAAAAGAAAAATAGAAGAGAATAGAAAACCTGGTTTCCCAGGATGAGGACTATGTCAACACACAATTACTATTGCATACTAAGTATTTCATATGCGTTCTTTGTAGAAAAATTACATTTGAGTAGAAATGTAAAATTATTAGATACATTGTGTCAGTACGTTGCAACATTACATCATGATCAATCTCCCTTTATGTCAGGAAAGAATAAAAGACTCAGCATTTGGGAATCCATCAATACAATTAGTCACATTAACAGAATCAATGAGAAAATCATATGATCATGTTACCGGATTAAAATGATCTTGTGACACTTTTAGAAAAGAATTATACATTTAAAAATCAATGGATAGAGAGCCTCCCAGATGGCTTCCCAAAATCGCGACCCCACCTCCTCCAGCATCGCCACCACCCAGAAAGGACCCGAACCTAGCGGGGATGCCGGGGACCCGTGCACAAAAGACCTCATGATGTCTGGTGACAAAGGAATTTCTGCTTTCCCTGAATCAGATAAGCTTTTCAAATGGGTAGGAACCATCCATGGAACAGTTGGAACAGTGTATGAAGACCTGAGGTATAAGTTCTCTCTGGAGTTCCCCGGCATCTACCCTTATAATATGCCCACAGTGAAGTTCCTTATGCCCTGCTACCACCCCAACGTGGATAACCAGGGTAACATCTGCCTGGACATCCTGAAGGATAAATGGTCTGCCCTCCATGATGTGAGGACCATCCTGCTCTCCATCCAGACCTGCTAGGAGAACCCAACATCGATAGCCCTTTAAACACACATGCTGGCGAGCTCGGGAAAAACCCCACAGCTTTTAAGAAGTACAGGCAAGAAACGTACTCAAAGCAGGTCTCCAGCCAGGAGCCCCGACCCGGGCCATCCAGTCTCTCCTGTGTCGTCTTTTATTTTATCATTTCCTTAGATAGTCTGTCCTTTCCTTGATCTTGAACTGTGGTGTTATATTTGTTTTGTTTGTTTTTTAAATTAAATCTTTGGTTGAGACCTTTTGATGTATATTAAATAAATGTTTTAGTTTTTTTTTCCTAAAAAAAAAAAAATCAACGGATAAAGAAGTAGTATATAATATTTCTGAAACTCATGAAAAAAGTAGAAATAAAAAGTAATAAAAATACGTTTTGGGAAGAAAGTTTAAATGGTATCACTAAGTCGATATCCTCTAATCAGTTTATCTACTGAGCCTGATAATGACATAGACACCAGCTATTTTTGTTCTGGAGAACTTTTTTGCACAAAAGAACTTTTAAAATTTGGGAAATCCATAAAAATCTAAAAAAAATAGGATGATATTATACATAATAAGGACAAGGAAAGTAAAGCAGGGTGATAGTGAATTTTTTTAAAGATTGAGAAATCAAGGGAATACAAAGTTTAAAAGAAGAATAAGCCATATATGTAAATGCACTATACAATCAAGCCACAGTGGTGGAAGAGAAGTAGTGACCTTGCTGTTTCTCAGGGGAGACTGAGCTCACACATGTGGAGAGACTTTGTCTTCTGTGTGTTTGCTTCTTGCAGGTCTTCCTCACCTGTGTTAAGCAGAGATGACCCAGCGCTTCAGACTGTTCAGAGTCTTGGAGTCAGTGCCCTTTTGTACAGTAAGTCTGTAATTACAAATGAGTTCTGATAAAAAGAGTAGCCAATGTTATATGCAATGGAAGACCCGTCACATATTAATCAGTGATGGATAATGTTATAAAAACTAGATGATTCTTCCATTTGTCATTTAGGAAGCACAGATATCGGTTATATTTAAATAAAATGGGTAAAACTACACTTTTATTCTAACTAAATAATTTAAAATCCGACGTTGCCATCGACATGGTGTTTGTAACTCAGTATCCACAAGTTGATTTTCACTCATTATGACCCTTATTCTTTCACTTCCATTATATCTTCATAAAGAAGTATGACTTTGTCTTTTTTTTTTTTTTGAGTTGGAGTCTCACTCTGTCACCCAGAGTGGAGTGCAGTGGCCACTCCTGGCCACCGCAGCTTCAACCTGCTGGGCTCCGGCGATCCTTCCGCCCCCCCCGGGGCCTTTGGGGTTTTTTAAAGGGGGCCCCCACCCCGGGGGGGCCCCCGGCCCCTGATTTGTCTTCTTAAAGTATGCTTCTTAGAAGCTGCTCTTGGTAATCAAACCTCTCAGGTATTTTATCTAGAAAATTTTTTTTTATTCTTTAAACATATCCGCTTCTCCCTTTTTTTTTTTTGAGTTGGATTCTCACTCTGTCACCCAGACTGGAGTGTAGTGGCCGCTTCTGGCCACTGCAGCCTTGACCTGCTGGGCTTGGCGATCCTTCTGTCTCAGCCTTCCAGTAGCTGGAACTACAGGCGTGCGCTACCACACCCAGCTCATTTTTTGATTTATTATAGAAAAAGGTCTCGCCAAGTTGCCCAGGTGGGTCTCGAACCCGCGGGCTCAGGCAATCCACTCACCTCAGCCTCCCAAAGGTACGGGATTACAGGCTGACCCACCGAGCCCGGCTCCGATTCTACCTTTAATAATACTTTATATCAGCACTGTTAATACTAGTTTCGCTGTTTTCAAGAAAGCACAAGTTTTGGAAATACTCTGTGCTTTTAGTGTAGTTTTGTTTTATAATTTGAATTTATATTCATTTATATATTTGTTTAGAATTTATATACACACACATTTTAGAGTGCCATCTCTCTGTCACCCAGGCTAGAGTTTAGTGGCAAGATTATGACTCAACCTCTGGGTTCAGGCATGTCTTCCCCTAAGACACTCGAGTACCATGGGACAACATGCACTACCACACCCAACAATTTTCTTGTTATTTTTAAATAGATATGTGTTGCCCATGCTGCTCTCAAACCTCGGGGTTCAAGACGTTCTCCCACCTCAGTCACCCAATGTATTGGGAATACAGTCCTGAGTCACCATGTCTTGCCCCTCACTGCTTTTAGGTGTTTTCTTTTGTGGTGTCACACAGTTTGACTAATATTGCTTTTAATACTGTTTTATTTTCTATTTTTGACACGCATTAATTCCAAATTTAGGAATTTATGTCTGGTTATTTTATAAACTAATATATCAACAAATCTTTGGATATGACCTTTTATTTTTATTTTTTCACATATTTTACTCAAACCACTACATAAATGTTTGGGAAATGTTTCATATTTTACATTCAAGTCACCACTTATGTAGCACTGTAATCATAATTTTTTTCACTTGGACTTTGACACTTTGAGTATATAAATTGTGCTCAATATTTCCACGCAATAGTACTGTTATCAGCTCAATCTAATTTTATATTTATCTCATACATTTTATGTTGATTTATTATATTAAATTATGTTGGCTTGGCTGTTTTCCAAATAGGGTTAGTCAAGATTATACTGTCTTATTTCCACATCTATTTTTCTCACTGTATTGTTAGCCCATGAAGAACATGGGTTTGACTTGTATAGCTCCATATTTTTTCAACAAATACAATGGAATTTCTTTTTTGACAATTTGTGATCATTTAAAAGAAACATGCAGAACCATAGTTTAGAAATATACTTTTAAAATTTCATGAGGCACGCCTATAATTCCAGCTACTTGGAAGGATGAGGTGGAAGGATCACTGGAGCCCAGCAGGCAAGGCTGTTGTGGCCGGGAGCAGTCACTGCGTTCCAGTCTGGGCAACAGAGTGAGACTCCAACTCAATATATATATCATGAGGACATCAGATAGAAGTATATTTTTGTCTATTTTTACCTTTACCATCATAAAGATATACAAATCTATCATCAAAGGTAAACATAATTTATGCACTTACAGGGTATACATGGCACCATCAGCAGTTGGGAAATGTGTAAATAAATGTAAAGATGCAGTATTAACTCATAATGGCATAAAATTAGCTATGACACAAAGTATATAGTCAATAATTTTGGGACCACTTCCTGCTGCCAGGTGATTAATGCAAGTGTTGTGAGATTCTGTTTCACACACCATGTGATGTTAATGTTTCCATATGAGCATTTGGTCTCTCCAGAGTGAACCAAGGAAATTACAAAGAATCATTGTATTTATGGCAAAACAGTGGAAAGGGAACGGTATGAAGATATAAATGTTGAAGATATTCCAGAGCCCAGAACCCACACCACAGGAGTTAGAGGCAGATGACTTGAGGGGACAAGTGCTTCCAACACAGTGCCAGATGACTAGAAAGGAAACAAGAAATTGACTGGGCATGGTGACTCATGCCTATAATTTCAGCACTTTGGGAGTCAAAGCACAGCAACTGTGTTAGTCTAGGGCTTCCAGGCCAGCCTCAGCAACTTAGTGAGACCTTGTCTTAACAATGAATCCAATAGTTGGATGGGCATGATGGCAAACATTTGTGACACCAGCTACTCAGAAGGCTAAAGGAGAAAGATGGCCTGATACCATCACATTGAGGCTGCAGTGAACATGGGTTTTCCACTGTATTCCAGCCTGGGCATCAGAGTCAAAATCCAACCTAATGTATAAGTATTTACAATCATCAGGATTCAGAAAGTTAGGTCTTATAATCATACTTCTGTATAATCTTTATTACAATAATCAAAATGACACATAACTAAAAAAAAGAAAGAAAATATTACCTATAAAAAAAGGATCACTAGAAACATCCTTCCATAAGTTACTCAATAGTATATGGTCATCATATACCTACAATCTTGGATAAGAGAATAGATTAACACTTATGGCAACATAACAATTTATGGTGTGGACAACAAATGTTAATAGTTTATAAACAATTCTGTTTTTTAAAACAAACAAATTTACATAGCCTAATAAACCTTCAAATTTCACTGTATGCAAAACCAAATTACAAATATTCAAGCATTTCTCTTCTTCTGATAGTGTGATCCATGTGTGAACAGCTTTCTTCAGTTTTAAAAACTGAATCTGATTGTTTACTAAACATAAACTTATAATATATACATTTTAAGAGAGCAATTATCTTTGCTCTGATGTCTATGAAAATATTTATTTATATCAAATTACACTTATGGTTTGTAAGTATTGATAGTATGAATATGCATCCAGTTATTATGTTCTGGCCTCATTTTCTTATTTGCATGTCAGTAGTAAGACAAATGATTTCTAAAACTCTCAATGATTCTTTGTCATTTATTTCCAAAGAAAAATGTTATCCTGAGTACTTACCTCATTCCAAACTTACAATAATGCTCAATGTGAGCCACAAAAAACCTCTTCATTTCGATCTTTTAAAGGAAATTATGTATCAGTGTTCCTCATCCTCCAATAAAAAACATGAGATGAGTGCTGGTGACCTATTATAAAAAGACATTTCATAGTTCTATTGTACCAACAACTGACCCCATGCCTTTACATAAACATGACGAATGAAGACAAACATCATGTGAGTTGAGTTACATCAATATTGTTTGCTTTTCAAAATATCCTCAAATTCTGTCAATGAAAAACTAAAATTATACTCTTTGTATATTCTTTATATATTTATGCTTTCCTAAAAAACAAACACAAAAAACATATTCTAATGCCACTCAATATTTGATATTTATTTCAACTTGACCTCTCAGTAAATAAGCTTCCATATAAATTGTATCTATAAAGTTTTCAGTCCGAATACCCTAGTATTTACAATGGCATATATTTTGAACAAAGTTCAGTCCACATTCTTTAAATTTGTAGATTCTCTACAATGCACAATCTAATGTCAAATAAAAATTTTTGGGTGGTTAATGTCTTTAGACATGTTTTACATTTTTACATTCAAAAGATCTGTGGTTTGAGTAAAGATAATGGTACTCTTTACATCTGTAAATTTCTCACCATGTCTCTATTGTTTATAACAGGATATATGATTTTCCAGTCATTAGAGATACTGAAAATTTAGAGTATAAATTGTCATGTTCAGAAAACTTGGAATAACAGTGAAAAAGGGTTTTCCCCATTCTTCCCTTCTATAGGGAGTCCCTAAATATAAATGCTCATATGTCAACCAAATATTGAATGAGAGCTAAAGGCTTTATCTCATTCCTCTTATTTATATAGTTTCATCTCAGTATGGATTCTTAAAATGTCCACCTAGTGGCATATGAGAGCAAAAGGCTTACTATATTTTTCATGTTTGTAGAGTTTCTCTCTAGTATGGATGATTATGTATCTAGCAAATCCACTGTGGGAGTGAATGGCTGTCACATTCTTCACTACTATATGTAGGGTTTTTTTTTTTCAGTAAAAGGCCTTGTCACATCTTCACATTTGTAGAATTTCTATCCAGTATGCATGGTCTTATGTCGAGAAAATCCAGAGTGAAAGCGAAAAACCTTGCCACATTCCTCACATTTGTATGGTTTCTCTCCAGTATGGATACACTGATGTAAAATAAGACTCGAGTTCTAAGCAAAGCCTTTTTCACATTCTGCACATCTGCAGGGTTTCTCTCCAGTATGGATCACTGTATGTTGAGTAAGATCTGAGCGAGAGTTAAAAGCTTTGCCACATTCTGCACATTTGTGGGGTTTCTCTCCAGTATGAATCACTGTATGTAAAGTAAGATCTGAATGACACTTAAAAGCTTTCCCACACTCTGCACATATGCAGGGTTTCTGTCCATTATGGATCAGTGTATGTTGAGAAAGGTTTGAAGGAGAGTGAAAGTCTGCCACATTTTTCACATTTAAAGGGTTTCTCTCCAGTATAGATCATTGTATGACAAGTAAGGCGTGAATGAGTTTGAAAGGGTTTGCCACATTATTCACATTTATAGGGGTTTTTCTCCAGTATGGAATATTGTATGTTGAGTAAGGTGTGAATCCGTTTGAAAGGCTTTGCCACATTCTTCACATTTGTAGGGCTTCTCTCCAGTATGGATAACCATATGTCGAGTAAGGCATGAACGAATTTGAAAGGTTTTGCCACATTTTTCACATTTATAGGGTTTCTCTCCAGTATGGATCATCATATGTCGACTAAGGCGTGAACAAAACTGAAAGGCCTTGCCACATTCTTCACATTTGTAGGGTTTCACTCCAGTATGGGTTACGGTATGTTGAGTAAGATGTGAACGAGAGTGAAAGGCTTTGCCACATTTTTCATATTTGTAGCATTCACTCTAGTATGGATCACTGTATGATGAGTAAGATGTGAACGAAACGGAAAGGCTTTGTCACATTCTGCACATTTATAGGGTTTCTCTACAGTATGAACGGTCTTATGTGCAGCAAATCCTCCTTGAGAGAGGAAGGCTTTGCCACATTCTTCACATTTGTAGCTTTTCTCTGCAGTATGGATCATTATATGTCGAATAAGGACTGAACGAATATAAAAGGATTTGCCACATTCTTCACATTTGTAGGGTTTCTCTCCAGTATGGGTCATTGTATGTTGAGTAAGATGTGAATGATAGTGAAAGGCTTTTTCCCCATTTTCACATTTGTAGGGTTTCTCTGCAGTATGGATCACTGTATGTTGATTAAGATGTGAACGAGAGTGAAAGGTTTGGCCATATTCTTCACATTTATTTACTTATTTATTTCTTTCTTTTGAGTTGAAGTCTCACTCTGTCACCCAGACTGGAGTGCAGTGGCCACTCCTAGTCACTGCTGCCTTGACCTGGCAGGCTCCAGTGATCCTTCTGCCTCAGTCTTCCAAGTAGCTGGAACTATAGGTGCACGCTACCATGCCCAGCTATTTTTTTTATTTATTGTAGAGATGAGGTCTCACCAAGTTGCCCAGACATGTCTCAAAC
The DNA here is from genome assembly GCA_027257055.1 of Cephalopachus bancanus. Lineage (NCBI taxonomy): Eukaryota > Metazoa > Chordata > Mammalia > Primates > Tarsiidae > Cephalopachus > Cephalopachus bancanus. The sequence continues at coordinate 23,839 of JAPVLO010002610.1, forward strand.
CTGTGGGCTCAGACAATCCACAGACCTCAGTCTCCCAAAGTGTTGGAATTACAGGCTGAGCCACCGAGCCCGGCTCATGCTTCATATTTATAGAGTTTCTCTCCACAATGAATTTTCTGATGTTGTGAATAACCTGAGTAATAGCTGAGGGCTTTGCCACAGTTTTCACTTTTGAAGGCTCGCTCTCCCCTCTGGATTCTTTCATGTCTATTTAGATAGGATCTTTTCTTAAACACTTTCCAACATATATTGTGTATATCTCCTCCACTATTTTTTTGACGTTGACTACATTTTGAGGACCAGTTAAAGGTTTTGCCATATTCGTGTTTGAAACCATTTCAGAAATATGGATTCTCTAGTGGATAACAAATTTGGAGTGTTGGTGAAAGGCTTTCCTACTCTTATTACATTGGTAATGGTTATTTGCAACTGAGCATTCTATTTGCCCTTCACCCTCATGTACACTTACCCAAAACTTCTGTAAGCATAAGTTCTTAAGGACATATTTGCCATATTTTCCCATTGGCACCTTTGCAAGTGAATCTTGTGTGCTCTTCTCTGGCAAAAGGCCCTCAGTGTAATGAGAAGTCACAGCTGAAAATCAGGAAAATAAAAATGTATTCCGCATGCTAGACTCAGGTGAATATCCTTTGAAAATAAAACATAATAGTATACCATGATAAGGACATAAGTATTATGGCAAATACAAATCACAGGTTTCCACTCCATCATAAATATAGGTACTTAAGAAAATACCACATTGCCTGTGTGAGAACTCAAAAAACAGCTAATATATTGCAGAATCCACAATGATAAAAATGAGCTACATGGAAGAGAAAGTTTAGTAATTTTGCCACCATAATTTCCTTTCTTTACAATGCAGCATGATGCAATCAGATGGGATGTTCTAACTCTTGAATTCTTCCTCAGCGAATAAACAGAAGTATGGAGTATGAGTCCACATTTCTATCCTTTGAGGGTTTATGCAAAGACTGGTTTCTGTCCCAATGTACAGAGAAGACACATCCTAAGAACAGGTATGAGTCTCCTAGAATCTCTAACTTAGGGATTGGTCTTATATTAATCTAGACAAAGCAGCACCATAAACATTATGATGTGTATATCTTTGAATTTCAAATACCCCAATTCAAAGAAAGTATGCCAAAGCATAGAAAGAATCAGGATAAATGATTCAATTAAGGGTACAACAATAATTTGTGGAGCTGCAAATTACTACAAAGTTTGAGATATTTTCATATGAAACATAGAAACCCTTACTTGAACCACCACACTACTGCCTGGGTGACAGAGAACATGCTGATTAAACAAAACCATAAAAAGGATTTGGAAAATATCATTGATATTGATATTGGTCTTTGTAATAAATTTTTTTTTTTGAGTTGAAGTCTTGCTCTGTCACCCAGACTGGAGTGCAAGGGCTGCTCCCAGCCACCACAGCCTTGACCTGCTGGACTCCGGGGATACTTCTGCCTCAGCCTTCCAAGTAGCTGAAACTACAGACATCAGCTACCACACCCGGCTAATTTTTGATTTATTGTAGAGATGAGATCTCATCAAGTTGCCCAGGCGGGACTCGAACCCGCGGGCTCAGGCAATCCACTCACCTCAGACTCCCAAAGTGCTGGGATTACAGGCTGAGCCACCAAGCCCATCCAGTAATAATTTTTTTATGATTAACAAAATAAACATAAACAAGTTGGAGACAGCAAACTGTAAAGCTTCTGCAGAGTAAAGGGAAAAGAAGAAGGCTTACAGGACAAGAAAAAAATCTGCAAACCATATACTTGATGAGATGTTAAATATAGAAAGTGACAATCACTTGAATAAAAAACAGCCCCATAATGAATAGTTATTTTCCAATGAGGACAAATTGCCATCACGTATATGAATTGGCACTGACTAACACCAATAGAGGCAATTTCAAATAAACACAATGATGATATATTGTCTCACAGCTGTTGAATGGCTAATATCAACCAGAAGACAGAGAGAGAGAACTTTTGATAAGGATGTGAAGAAAAAGAATACCCGTATACTCTTGGTAAGTTTAATATTGGTAGAGTCATATAAAAATCATTATCAACATTCTTTTAAAAATAAGAACAAACTGCCACATAACACAGAAATCCCTTTCTGGGTATATAACAAAAGGAAATAAAATCAGTATCAAAAAGAAGTCTCCAACCCCTGTGGGCATTGCAGCATTTGTCAAGATGGTCAAGCTTGAAAACAACCTAAATATTTGTGGAATCTGTGTTGATTAAGAAAATAACGTGTACACACACACACAGACACGTACACGCATATATATATGCATATCAGCATATGATTCAGCCAAAAATTTTTTATAGAAATCTGCAATTTTAACATTGTAAGACATTATGCTAACTGTAGTGAGCCAGGTGCACGTGCGCGCGCGCCACACACACACACACACACACACACACACACACACACAAATACTGCATGAGAACGTGTACAGTGGCTCAAGTCTGTAAACCCATCACATTCGGAGACTGAGGTGAAAGGATTGCCTGAGCTCAGGGGTTCAAGACCAGTCTGGGCATCTAGGTGAGACCACGGGTCTATGACAAATATGAAAAAATGCTTGCCATGGCAGCGCTCGCTTGTAGTTTCAGTTACTTGAAAGGCTGATATGGAATGATCACCTGAGCCCAGCAATGAGGCTGTGGTGGTCATTAGCATGCCACTGCATTCCAGCCTGGAGTGAGACCCCAACCTGGGAAAAAATGTGCTGCATGATCTCACTCCTGTGGAATCAAAAAACTTTGCACTCATATAGGAAGAAAGTACAAAGTTGTCACCAGGGCCCGCAGGTGGGAGAGTGGAACTGTTTTTCAGTGGTTACAAAATTTGAGTTATAACTGAGTCTTAGGGAACTAATTTGTACCATAGTGACTAATGATTAATATGACGTCTCGTATGCTGAGAAAATTTGCTAAAATAGAAGACATTATGTGTTCTCCTTACAATACATAAAAATGGCAACTACATAAGATGCTTAATATGTTCATTAATATAATTGTAATCATCATTTCACAGTGTAGACCGCATATCAAATTATTACATTATTTGCAACATATGGTTATGCATTTTTATTTATGTATAAAAAAATCAGATGCTAATCACAAATAAACATGCATACATATGTGGTTAAATATATGCATATATGAAGCTAGTCCTAAGTTTCATACTAAAGAAAATTATAAAATAAGAGTTATTAAGATACAAGGTAACGTGTAAGAATTTAATATATGTTTACCAATTCTCTACATGATATAGTATACTTAAATGTTTGGATATAAAGAAAAACTACCAGTCTCAGACTATACCATAAATGTAAACTTTAAGTAAAATATCAGGATTTCATTTATTAAGAGAGATAAATTTGTATTTAGGCAGGACTATTGATTATGAATTTAAATAAAATCATTGGAAATCTCCCTAGTATAGAAAATCATAAATTAGAAAACATGTAACGTGTTTGGAGTGTTCTTAAAACATCTCAAACAGATAACAAAATCACTGCTCACATACTTCCAATCATGATGCAAAAAGAAAACATAAAAAAGTTTCCAAATAAATAAGTAAATACTTGCACATCTCCAAAGCATCAGAAAGTTGTCAGATCATTCAGTTCATAACAAATCATTAAGTGGATTTTGATTTCCTCTGTAAACTTGAAAGATCATTGAAGAAGCAGAGTTTCTGGAGAATTTCAGAACATGGAAAAACATATGTCCCTTTGTGACAGGAAGAGAAAGAATCCCAGATTTTTAAGAAACCATTTCCAATGGACCAGACCACCTTCTCAAACCACATTTCAAGCTCTAATTTCCCAACCTGTGTCATCTGCTTTATTCTCTCCTACTTACCTGGAAGTTTGGCTAATGTGCCATGTCTCTTCACATTCCAGGGCTCTTTCCTTTGCTCCAGACATGTAATAAGGTCGGGCTTAGAGACAGCAAGTCCTTTTTAATTAGAAAAAAGTAACATGACTCTTGCTGGGGTTCTTAGGTTACAAAACTAGTATTTGATCATTAGAGGACACATTATACAAGATTCTAGGTTTAATTAACCCAAAATACAGTTTCCCAATAAAACCTTTTGAACATTTAGATAGAATTTTCAATTTATGTGTTTCTTTTTATTCTAAGTTGGAGTCTCACTCTGTCACCCAGGCTGGAATGCAGTGGAAAGCTTATAGCCACCCCAGTGCTCACCTGTTGGGCTCAGGTAATTCTTCTCCCTCAGCCTACCAAGTAACCAGAACTACAGGTGTGTGTTACCACTCGCAGCTAACTTTTTGATGTAGTGTAGAGATGGGGTCTTGCCAAGTTGCCCAGGATATTCTTGAACCCATGGGATCCAGTAGTCCTCTCAACTCAGCCTCCATGACTGGTCTTAAATTTGTGAGTTTTTAGTTCAGTACTAGTGAGTCAATATCTTATGGCAGCAATTGGAATGAGATGTGGGCAATGATATCTATGCCACTAAATTTCTGAACTTACCAATAATATAGCTAGAAGGACACTGGTGAATTTAAAATGGAGAAGGCTTCATGTTAAAATGAAACATTATTAATTTTTTATTTTCTATGTTATCATATTACCAAATTTTCACTGATAGTAGGAATCTGAAACTCATTTATGCAAAGCAGAAATTCCCAGAAAACATTCTACAAAGGAAGGACATAAAATCCTTAGTATGAAATAGGGATTGTGTTCTGAAAGTTTCCTCACCTAGAAAAACCAGGTTTCTATGGTTCTCTAACATCACAGTCCTGTACAATATTCGCTGAGGGGAGTCTAGGAATTCCCACTCCTCTGGAGAGAATTCGATGGCCACATCCTTGAATGACAACAACCCCTGCAAACAACAAAAACACATATTTACCAAGTCACCATGGCCTCTAGGTAAAGCAAGAGTGAAAAGAACAGGGTCCAGCTGACAAGGCAACTATTATTATGCAATAAAAAAATTTATAACACAGAAATATCCTCTAATGCATTGTGTGGGAAAAAAGGATGAAATAAAATCCATTCAGCAAGTGTAGACTCTCTATTTTAGTGAGTGAAGCAGCATAAAGTGGACACCAACACAGGCACGTATCTTTTAAATTACTGTTTATATCACACAGAACATGTTACACATACTGCTTCTAGTAAGTCAGAAGATCCTCATCAAGTTTTAATTTGTACAACAATGAATTGAATATCTTGTTAAAATGCAAATTCTGATGCAGAATACATGGATTTAGCCTGAGGTTCTGAGCTTTTTTGTTCAGTTGGTGTGTCACACTCCTTTTTTTGTTTTTTTTTTGGAGTTGGAGTCTCACTCTGTCACCCAGACTGGAGTGTAGTGACTGCTCCCAGCCACCACAGCCTGAACCTGCTGGGCTCTGGTGATCCACCTCAGCCTTCCAAGTAGCTGGAACTAGGAGCGTGCGCTACTATGCCAGGCTAGGTGTGCCTCATTCTGAACCAGGCTAGCGTGCCGTGGCATAATCACACCTTATTTGAGTCTCGATCTCCTTGGCTAAAAGAATCCATCCTCCATAGCATCCCAAGTATTTGGGACAAATTGGTATCAGATATCAAGGCACACAGGTGAACACAACATCCATGCTGAGATCTTTTAGCCAAAATTTATAGTAATTTCTTATTACTTTTTGAGTTGGAGTCTCACTTTTCTCGCCCAGGCTGGAGTGTACTGGTATGCTCATGGTCAATGCAGCCTCAACCTGCTGGACTTATGCAATCCTTCTGCCTCAGTCTTCCAAGTATCTAGAACTACAAACACATGCATTCATGCCTGGCTAGGTTTTGTAATTTACTGTAGAGACAAGGTCTCATCAAATGCTCAAATTCTTCTCAAAACACAGGCTCAGGCAAGTCTGTTGCTTCAGCCTCCCAAAGTGCTGGGACTACAGGCTGAGTCACCACACCCATCCAATATAGTAATTTATAATCTCAATTTAATAACAAGCAAGCTCGTGTTACATAGAAATCAGCCTACAGGAATCTCCCATGGCAAGTAATCCCTGAAAGCATATTTACATTTTTAGTTTTTGGCATCCTAGAGAGCAAGTCTCTTCTAATTATTCTTTATTCAGACTTTCCAGAGTTATTTTGGGCAGTAACTGCCATCCTGTTTAAATGTACATTTTATTAACTGTGTGCTGCCTGGAGCTGATGGAGCATCTACACAGAACCTTAACAGTATGTTCTGGCTAGGAGCAGAGGCTCATGCCTATAATCCCAGCACATTGGGAGGCCATGGAAAAAGAATTTCCTGAACTCTTGGGTGTGAGACCAGCCTGGGCAACTTGGCAAGACCTCATCTCTATAATAAATTAAAAAATTAACTTGGGTTTTGGTGCCATGAGTGTGCCAGTGCATTTCATTCTGGACAACAGAGGAAGACTACAACTAAATATATATATACACATATTTCTATCCTTCATTAGGATCTGAGGATCTACCCAATATCCAAGTGGATTCTTGGTTACCATGCCTTCCCATGACCCCCAGTAACAAGGGAACATTTTTAATAATGCAGGTCATACATTCGTGGTGAGAACAGTTAATGACAGCTAAGCAGTATGGTTGAAGAGAACAGAAGAGGCTTTGTAGGGACCAGTGTCCTACAGACCCATTGAATATCACAGGAAGAACAAAAATAGTTGAAACAAACTCATTAGGCAGGACCATCACAAGGACAGCAGCTTGGTTTGTGAGTTTTACACACATGACATTCATTCTGATCTAGGACATATTTATTTACCTGAGAAGCAGCCATTTTTTCTTCTTCCTTCTACTTCTCTGAGATTTCTTCTCAGGTGATATTATCCAATCAAGTTACACCTACATTTTGAAAATATGCCTTTACTTACTTCAAAATTAAATGGAATGTATTTATTTTTTGTCAGTCTTACCACCCACTTGGGAGACCCTCGCTTGCTCTCCTGTTTGCCTGAGGTTCTCTTTGATTTGATTCTTCCACCATCTCCCTGAGGTGGGTCTACTTTGTCATTTAGGGTAGTTTTCCTTCTTTACAAATGCAAGATAATCCAGAGGACAGACATCCATTTTTCCTTTGCTCCTCAAGAACAGTGATGTGTCTACAAGTGCACAGAAACCAGTCGCCGAACTAAAATAATTTTTTTTTTTTTTTTGTTGGAGTCTCACTCTGTCACCCAGACTGGAGTGCAGTGGCCGCTCCCAGCCACCGCAGCCTCGACCTGCTGGGCTCCAGCAATCCTTCCACCTCAGCCTTCCAAGTAGCTGGAACTACAGGTGCACGCTACCACAGCCAGCTGATTTTTTGATTTACTGTAGAGATGAGGTCTCACCAAGTTGCCCAAGTGGGTCTGGAACCCGCAGGCTCAGGCAATCCACTCACCTCTGCCTCTCAATGGTGCGGGATTACAGGCTGAGCCCCCAAGCCCGGTTTTACAATAAAATTTTTGTTACTATTAATAATATAAAACTTAAACATAATCAATCCAAAATGGAATAGTCAACTCTCAAAAGTTCGACATAACTCCATTTTAGACTGGGGTGTGTGTGTGGGGGGGTCTCAGGTCTCTTTATGTGTTTCGATGCAGCTGAAATAATTTTGAAATGCTGACAAGGTTGGGACCAGTATGAAGCTGTCCAGACTAACTCTGGGAAAGTGGGAGTGTGTGCACTAGCTCTGTTTTTTTTAATAAAGGAACAAGGAGACTGTGAACCAAGGACAAAGATAATTCACCACTTTCCAGGACTCCTCTCATCACCCAGATGTCTGCAAGTCTAATCTACCTCTTGATCTTTGCTGCTCTCTGTCCCACAGCCTGCATAAAAATTTTGAAAAAGCACACACAACCCAGGAGGGGTCTTTAGGATACCATCCCCTCATTTCCTTGGTTTTAGTGTCCCTACTAAATAAAGTCAAAACCCCTGCTCCAACTCCTTATGTCGACAGAACCAGATTTGGACCTGGTGACACAAATGTCCAATGACACTAATGAACAGAACCTGGAGATTTCCACCTAGATAATTCAGATAAGGCCACTGCAGGACTGTCACCCAAAATAGCCCTTGCCCATCCCAGCTTCGCCTTGCCCCTTCTCAAAGCCTTTCCTCCCGGGCCCCCACCCACACCACGAGTCCTGGCTGGTATTTCTGGACTCAAGAACCGCTG